>JAFVLL020009970.1:0-15990 GCA_021397915.2 Tor tambroides | reverse complement strand
GACATTTATTATTGGTATAATTGTAAGCTTATTATTATCCAATTGTAAAAAAAAAAAAAAAAAAAAATGCACAAAATATGTGTAGAATTGTCATATATAAATGAAAAGGGTATAATTCTAACACACAGTTCTTTAAGAGGAAAAACAGTCATATACAATTACACAAAAAATAGAAATGTTATTACACACAATTTTAATTAGAATAAAATAGAATTGAAAAGAAAAAAAAATGTACACAATTGAAAAATGTAGAACTGTTATATATAACTTAAAAAGTATAACTGACATACACACACACACACACACGCACACAAAAAAAAAACGGTAACATTTTAGTATGGGGCCAATTCTCACTATTAACTAGTTGCTTATTAGCATGCCTATTATTAACATACTAGCTGTTTATTAGTACATATAAAGTACATATTCTGCGTGACCATATTCTACATCCTTAATTATACCCAATACCTAAACTTAACAACTACCTTACGAAAGGCCACCCTTACCAAAAAGTAATATACTTCATTATTATTTTATTAAGTATACTTAAGTAAAGTTCAAGTATATTTTTAAGTATATTTTATGTAGTAAATATACAAATATCAGTGTACTTGTAGTATACTTGTAAGTGTACTATTTCAATACTCCTTGGGACTAAATTGGCCCACTTTCTAGTATATAAAAGCATACTTTAAGTATAACAGTAGTAAACTTTGAGTACACAACTAGTTTACTTCAATGTTTTTAGCTTGTACTACAATTATACTGAAAGTGAACTTATAGGTATACTGATAGTTTACTAATTAAATACTTGTAGTAGCATTTTTAGTACACTTTGAAGTATAGTCTCAGTAAACTACTAGTTTATTAGTTTTATACTGCATGTATACTCGTTTTTTTTTTTTTTTTTAAGTGAACTTTACATAATACTTTAAGTATACTACTATGTCCCTATTAGGTATTAATTTGTACATATTTTTGTATATATTTGGCTATATTTTGTTATATGAGTATCTGAACATACAAAACATCAAAAGAAAGAACATCTGCTTGTAAACAGAAACATTTTATTCTAGCTTCATGCATTCTTTTTTTAAACACTTGAATGTGGGTAGGTCTCATAAATATAAAAATAAAGAAATAAACAACATTTTGAACAAAAAGCTGAAAAAAGACCATGAATTGGATTCAGAATGATAATCAAAATGTAGATGGAGTCGATCAACACCCCAAAGCTTGACAGTCATTATTACCTCTTCGTCGGTTGACATCTTATTCCATAACGTTACACAGTTTTGATGCTGTTTTATGTCAGATGATCGTGTTAGATTACACGTGGAAGTATCTGTTGTTTCGGTTTCTTCTTCACTTGTGTTTTTTTTGGAAATTCTTTACAGAAGATGTGTACTAGCACCCCCTGCGGTATAACAATGAAAACACGGATTCTAGGAGCACAAGTATTGCTCAAATATATTTAGATTTTTTTCTAAGTATGTCAAGTTTACTTAAATGTCATTTTAAGTATATTTATGAGAAGTACATAAAAAGTAGACTAAAAGTATACTTTCCTATTTTTTTTTTTGTTGTTGTTGTTTAAAAGAAGTATACTAATAGCACACTTGAATAAACTTCTTTTTCATAAGGGCATTGCACACTGAGTCTGAAATTTTCATCCGAAATTTTTGCACGTTAAAAAATAAATACGAGTTCACGTTGTGTTAATCACGTTTACACACTGCCTCCATAAAAAATTCAGATCAGGTTCGATTTTCTGTGTTTTTGCATCCATAGCAAGCATTTTGATAGGAAAGGATGACGAATACGAAAAAAACGAAAAACGCATACGAAATTTCAGACTCAGTGTGCAAGGACCTTAACTATTAATAAGCAGCAAATTAGGAGATTATTGAGGCAAAAGTCGTAGTTAATGGTTTGTTAATAGTGAGAACTGAACCTTAAAATGAAGTGTGACCAAAAAAGCAGAATTGCAATATACAAATGAAAAAGGAAGAATTCTAATATACAGTTGTTTAAAAGGTGAAACTGTCATACAATTACACTTAAAGCATAACTGTTGAGAGAAATCTAGAACTGTTATATATAATTTAAAAAAAAAAAATGAATTGACATATACAAAATCAAAAACAAGTAGAATTGTCATATTCATTTGTAAAAAAGACGAGTTGTCAAAAACAATACAAAAAACTGAATTCTCACAAGTTATTATTACTGTTTTACAACTGTTAACTATATCACAATTATATGCCGTATTCTTATACTGAGCTGCTCTGCTAAGATATTTATTTTCAAGATACACTCAGATCAAATCATGATGTGTCACAAAGAAAAACAACACGCCAATAACAGGTGCCAATTATCAACTTTTTAGCTGCTTGTCCACCCACTTTTCTTCTCCCAGGGGGCTTAATTGAGTGCCGAGACATTGACAGCTGCCACCGAGGCAAGGCAGTCTGGTTTGTTTCCCCTGGACATGGCGTCAACTTCTATCTTTTTTTTGTTGTTGTTAAATTGCGACGGGCAGTAACTGAATTTGTAACTGCATGGTCGACACAGCATGCCAAGAACAGCATGTTCCCGGTTTGAGTAGAGAAAAATGTAATATGACCACATCTGTCAAAATCTGTCACTACAGCGTAGAAAGAATCAGCTACATGTGTAGAATAACGTTCTCTGCGTGAACAGATATTTCAACTTTAGATCAGAATGCATGCATGCACGGGAAAACAAAAGACTCTTTACTTGAGGAAGTGCACAGATAAAAGGCAAAGTAAGTTCTGAAGAAGCACAATTCACCCTCTTATAATCCATATCTTCAAAAAGAAAGTGCGGGTTACGGTTTGGAGTTGATTGAAATTGCTCCAGAGGCTGTACCAACGATCCTACTGTTCAGCCTCCTCCATTGATTTCTTCTGTCTTTCCTCACTCTTGCTTCCCTGTCAGACATTAAGCATCTGGCTGTTTTTATCTTGCAGTGGTAAACTGCTCTGATCCGGGCTTTGTGGAGAACACCATTCGTCACTCTCAACAGCGCTACCCCGAGAGCTTCAACTACAGAAACACCGTGATGTATCACTGCAAGAGGGGCTTCTATCTGCTCGGCTCCTCCGTCCTCACCTGCCAGTCAAATGGCTTCTGGGACAGATCACTTCCTAAGTGCCTTGGTGAGTGATAGCCTCGTATTCCGTCCAATACACACTCGTCCAGAGATTCATACAGTGCCGAAAACGGCTTTGCTGTTGTAGACATGTAATGGAATGCTTCAAAAAACATTTTCTAAATCAGAATTAAGGTTCTTGTTTCCAGTAATACCCAACATTCTTAAAACAAGCTCAATTTGTCAGAGAAGAAAGATTATACAAGCTTATTAAGACCTTTTTTCAGAGAATATTTTTGCCAATTGAATAAAAAATAAATAAACTAAATAATCCTATAAGTCTTACACAAGTTACTACGATATTTAGGTATCTTTGCTTTAAAAAAAAGTTTAAAAGTTTTCTGTTTATTTTTTTTTAAATATTATTAATATTTTTAGCACTTGTGCACTAAAGGCAATAATTTTAGAGATTTAGCATTCTGACAGCATGCTTTACAATGTTAAAAGTAACAATAACTGTTGAACTGTCAGCACACTGAAGTCATCTCTTAGAAGTTGCATTTCTAAATCCATCCCTTTAAAAGCTCCACTAATACAGCCATAAAGGACCACTTTTGGAACAAAGACAAGACTTTTGTAAACAAGACAATTACTGAACTGTCAAAATGTTCTTGAAATAGTTGGTCAGTATACAAATGCAGACGGACATCTTTTGCCATTGTCTCACATCTTTTTTCTTTTTTTTCTTTTTTTTTCCCCCCAGCATGTCTTGCTGTGAGCATTGTATTTTTAAGTGTATTTATAACTTGACACATTGTATATTAAATGTGTCAATTTAAAAATAGTTCAACATCTCACGACTCTTATTTTTTTCCCCTAGCTGTTTAAATGCAAGCAAAATGTCTGATTGGTGTCTGGATGTGGCTACACTCTTAAAAATAAAGGTGCTTAAAAGGTTCTTCACAGCGATGTCATAGAAGAAAGGTTCTTTAAAGAACCATCTCTTTCTTACCTTTTTATAATCTGAAGAGCCTTCTTTCACCACAAAGAACCTTTTGTGAAACAGAAAGGTTCTTCAGATGTTAAAGGTTCTTTATCGAACCATTTAGACAAAAAGGTTCTTCTATGGCATCGTGAAGCACCTTTATTTTTAAGAGTGTATGTTTGATGAAACAGTATAATACCATAATGCATTTACTCTTTCTGCAGTATATAGTTTGTAAGCAGTGCTCTGTAATTTATCCTGCAATGCAGTGTTTTTGACTTGACCATTAATTTTAAGTTTTCACTGTGATTGATGAACCAGAACGAATATCAGCGGTGATTTTACCATCTCCTTCTTGACTATTTGATCAGACTGCCAAATTATATTTTTACACAAAAAAAGGAATAAAGTGCAAATGAACCATATTAATTTCCAAGGTTTTGACTTGAAACCGCTTGCTTGAATTAAACAGGCCTCAAAGGTTAGGTCATGTGACAACAGTGTAGCTTATGCCTGTTGTTCACACTTACAATTAAAAAATAATATGCAGTATACTGTAAAACAGGGTAACCAGGCCGTCATATTCAATTTTGAAAATATGTAGTTTTGCACATTCCTTTAAAATTAAATATGACTGTAAGTTGCATATAAACCACCACTGTTTCCATGATAGTTGTGTAAAACAAACAAACAAAAAAAAAAACTCTGGGTTACACTTTATTTTAGGTGTCCCTGTTACAGTGCAATTATACATTTAAGTACTGAGTAATATTAATTAACTACATGTGCTTACTTTATGGTTAGGGTTAGGATAAGGGTTTGGCTTAGGGTTACATGGATGTAATTATGCATAATTTATTGTCATTATAATAGTAAGTATATGTAACGTGTAACAAGGACACCTTAAAATAAAGTGTTACCAAACACTGCATAGATATACAGCATCAATTTTGAGGCAATGCGGCAGAGTTACAACTTTTTTTAATAATATGCAAAAGAACACTGAAGTTTTAGCAATTTTGAAGTATCTTATCAGAGATCTGAGGTCTGCTTTCTTCTGCCCCCCATAGCAATATCCTGCGGTGATCCCGGCACACCGCCGTTTGCTGTCATGTCGGGCCAGAAGTTCACCAACAGAGCCATGGTCCATTACTCCTGCAGCCAGGGCCGAACTCTGGTGGGGAACGCCACGCGCCAGTGTCTGGAGGATGGCCGGTGGAGCGGCTCGCCACCCTACTGCTCAGGTACACACATCAGCAGGTGGCAGAGCCTCAGGGCGGGAGACTGCAGGCCAGCCGGCTGATCTTTAAGCCTCTGTCTGAGCAGCTCAGCTTACTTCAGACTTAAGTGTCTGTCTGAGCTCAGACAGATCTTAAAGTTTAAACAGTAACTGCTGTTGACATCAGCGCCGACAAAGTGTTGTTTCCTCAAAGTCCAGATGATGTGCGCGTCACGCAGCTCTCTGACATTATATGTTTATGTTATGCGTTTATAAAATAATGACGTAGACCAGACTGCCCTGAACTCGAGCACGGTAGTTTGGTCAGAAGAACACACATTCATTTCGTTCATAGAAAAACTGATTTTAGCAGTAACTTACATTTAAGCGAGATCTAGCATGAGCTTTGAAGCTGATTTCCAAATTCCTGTTGAAGAAAGTATCCACCAATCAGAGAAGTCAGAAAAACAGAAACTGCCCCAAAAAAGCTCAGTGACACCCATAAATAATTGAAAATTATATATATTTGAGTAAAGGCCCATTCACACCAAGCACAATAACTATAAAGATAAGGATAAAAATATAGTTCTATAAATCGTTCTCAATATTAAAGAATAGCAGCTATAACGATAAAGGCACAGAGAAACGGAATATCGTTGGAATCACGATAAAAACATTGATAGCCAATCAGAATCCATCTTGCTATAACAAGCTTGAGAATTTAAAGTGGCAGACGAGCATGAGCTGAGAATAAACAGATGATATTGGAAACCGCTGGTGTGGACGCTAATATCGTTATCTTTATAGTTATCGTTCTTGGTGTGAACGGGGCTTAACATTTTACAATAAGATCCCATTAGTTAACTTAAGTGAATGCATTAGCTAACTAACTAACAATGAGCAATATACAGCATTTATTAATCTTTGTTAAGGTTAATTATAAATGATATTCTTAATTTTGTTAATGTTAGTTCACAGTGCATTAACTAATGTTAACAGATACAACCTTTGATTTTAAACATGTATTAATGTCGAAATTAACTTAAACTTTGATTAACATACTGTAGAAGTACTGTTTGTTTATATTTAATAGTTAACTAGTAAAGTGTTATAAAGGGTTACACATTTTTGTATATATCTGAAAACTGAAAAAAAAACTTAAACCCCCGGTTTCACAGACAAAGACTTAAACTTAATCCCAGACTAAAATCTAAATCTGAGCTGTTTCAACTGAAAGAAACTTGCTCTGACTGATCCTAAAATATATCAGTGCCTTTATTTTGTCTCAAGATGCACACCAGTAACTTAAATGTCCTAATTGAATCCTGGCTTAGTCTAAGCCCTGTCTGTGAAACCAGGCCATAATGTAACATTGCTATAAAAGGAGTCGATTGTCTTATATTTTAGCGTCTTTTTCATGGCATGAGTACGTGAATAAACTTCAGAGTTTGGTATAATTTTCATACGAGTTGTTGCTTTGAATCAAATGTAAGTGTAATGTTTTTTCTCTGTTTTTGGCTTGGTTCGTAAATGTTTGTTTAACAATTATTTGAAATCCCTGTGGAGAAAAAACATTTCTGGAATTGAGGCTGCTGAGAAGGTGGGTGGTCAATGAGAGTCATGCCTTTGTCCAAATTGTAGGTGATAATCCGGGATTCTGTGGCGATCCGGGAATTCCTCCTCACGGTTCTCGTCTTGGGGAAGAGTTCAGGCATAAAAGCCTCCTACGGTTCACGTGCGAAGCGGGCTACACGCTGATCGGATCTTCCGAGCGCACATGTCTGCAGAACGGGTCCTGGAGCGGAACCCAGCCCGTGTGTGAAGGTGAGGGTCACAGATACCTGTAGAGAGACACACAAGGCGAAATTCACCAGGATTTTGCTTTGCACTTGAGCTTAATTAGATCAGAAAGGCAAGCGTTCCTCCAAGCAAACTGTGATCCAGTACAGGCAACAGCCTAATGAGAAAAATGTATGCTTGAGAGACTAGGGGTTTTTAGTTTGTGCCTTTAAAAAGGTTTAAATATGTTCTTAGAAGCTAAAGCAGGCTCAAATTACAACATGTTCTCTTTGTTTCTGAATCTCACTTAACCTGCTCTGCTCACTCTTTTCCTGAATTGTACACTGTAATTAGTGTAAAATTGATCTTTTGATGCTAACTGGCCTAAAATCGGTAATTGCCAGTTAACTCAATGACTCTGGTTAGTGGAACCACACAAAAGGCCTGTCATTAGCATGGTGTGTAATGATACATTGCTTTAATGAGGATTTGTGAATAGCCTGCTCTAGGTAACTGCTAATGGAAATACAGGACGTTTTGACATGATTCAGAGTCTGAGCAAAGGGTTTTTTTTTTAATTGTTATTGAAAAAGTTCAATTGGTTTCCTTGTTAAGAGAAACTAGACTGAGAGTTTAAAATCAATAAAGTAGTAGTTTATTCCTAGACAATCTAGTTTTTTTTTTGCGACTGACCTTATTGCATATACATTTGTAGGCATTTCCCCTTCAGTTGCAAAATTTATGGGAGGAGAGTATTTAGAGTCATGTAAAGTGATTCACTAAGGTTTGTGGTAGTCAGTTTACTGATAATATGCAACATTAGGTCCCACTTTATATTAGGTGGCCTTAACTACTATGTACTTACATTTTAATTAATAATTAGGTACATACATCTTTTTACATTGTACTTATATTTTTACAAATACCTTTATGTAATTACATCTGTAATTACAGAAATTAATTACATTTATAATTACACTGTTGACCCATCCCTTACACCTTAACCCACCCTTAAACCTACCCATACCACCAAACCTGTCTCTTACCTTACCCGTATCCCACCTCAATAGCAGCAAAAGTGTTTTGCAATACAATATGACCACAATAAGTACATTGTACTTATTTTTTGATGTAAGTACATAGTAGTTAAGGCCACCTAATATAAAGTGGGACCCAACATTATTTAATGCCCCCCCCCCCCCCCCAAAAAAGCATTATATGTATTGAGAGGGGATTGTACATATTCATGTTCTTTGTCGTTTTCCTCCATATTTCCCAAATGCAGTCCCTGTATGTGTTTTTGATCAGCCACTCTTGCCTGACTCTGTTAGCAAATTTTATACAAATTAGTTTATGTATAATTTATATTTAGTTTAATGGAAATCAACTAATCAAATATTCTATCTAATTAACCAACACCTTTGCATTCGTCAGTTTCATTGCACAGGTCCACTGTATATCTCAATCTGTAATTTTATTCTCAAATGAAAACAAAATAATAACAGCGTTCAGCAAATAAACCTCCTGGAAGCTAGAAGTCGGAATCACCCCAGGAAGTATTTATACCTTATTATTAGAGGACAACAACAATGTGCCCAATAGCTTAATGTGTTTTATCCCTAATTTATTTGTTTGTTTTCTGCTACAGACAGTACGATGGGGTTGCGTAAAATAGATCGATAATATGCATTATTCAGGGCACATTCATAATTGAATAAGGGCTTTAACACATGGCTGAGACAGATCGCTGTGGGGGGTAACTCAACGGTGAGCTTTGTAAGGATACAGACAATAGTTTCCAGATACTAGAAATAAAACACAAGCCTGTTGCCACTTACAAATAACGACTTAAAGTTTGGAACTATATCTGTTTACAGCAGCCGTCCACTGGGATCCCATTAACTCTTAATTGGTCCAGTTTTTCTTTATTTACTTAAATTGTATATTATCTAATCCAAGAGGATATGAGGGCCGAATTACAGCTACAAACTTGATGATAAGTAAGGAATAATTGACGACGGGCCGTTGAATTATTAGAAAAATAATCACCACCTCGGGTGTGCATTATTTTTCTAATAATTCAACGGTCCGGAGTCAGTTATTCCGCTTATACACTGCTCAAAAAAATTAAAGGAACACTTTGAAAACACATCAGATCTCAATGGGGAAAAATATAATGCTGGATATCTATACTGATATGGACTGGGTAATGTGTTAGGAATGAAAGGATGCCACATCGTTTGATGGCAATTAAAATTATCAACCTACAGAGGGCTGAATTCAAAGACAACCCGGAAATCAAAGTTAGTCCATAGCCAAAATGGCTAGTCCATTTTGCTGAAATTTCATTGCAGCAACTCAGAATAGTACTCAGTAGTTTGTATGGCCCCCACGTACTTGTATACATGCCTGACAACATCGGGGCATGCTCCAAATGAGACGATGGATGGTGTCCTGGGGTATTTCCTCCCAGATCTGGACCAGGGCATCACTGAGCTCCTGGACAGTCTGAGGGGCAACCTGGTGGCGTCGGATGGAGTGAAACAATGTCCCAGAGGTGTTCTATTGGATTTATGTCAGGTGAGTGTGGGGGCCATTCAATGGTATCAATTCCTTTATCCTCCAGGAACTGCCTGCATACTCTCGCCACATGAGGCCAGGCATTGTCGTGCACCAGGAGGAACCCAGGAAACTTACTGCCAGCGTAGGGTCCGACAATGGGTCCAAGGATTTCATCCCGATTCCTAATGTCAGTCAGGGTGACATTGTCTAGCCTGTAGAGGTCTGTGCGTCCCTCCATTGATATGCCTCCCAGACCATCACTGACCCACCAAACCGGTCCAGGCTGAACAATGTTACAGGCAGCATAACATTCTCCACGAGCTTCTCAAAGACCCTTTCACGTCTGTCACATGTGCTCAGGGTGAACCTGCTCTCTTCGTGAAAAGCTTCAGACACCCAGTAGGTAGGACCTGCCAATTCTGGTGTTCAATGGCAAATGCCAGTCGAGCTCCACGGTGCCGGGCAGGGAGCACAGGGCCCAGGCCACCCTCATGAAGTCTGTTTCTGATTGTTTGGTCAAAGACATTCACACCAGTGGCCTGCTGGAGGTCATTTTGTAGGGCTCTGGCAGTGCTCATCCTGTTCTTCCTTGCACAAAGGAGCAGATACCGGTCCTGCTGATGGGTTAAGGACCTTCTATGGCCTATCTAGCTCTCCTAGAGTAACTGCCTGTCTCCTGGAATCTCTTCCATGCTCTTGAGACTGTGCTGGGAGACACAGCAAACCTTCTGGCAATGGCACGTATTGATGTGCCATCCTGGAGGAGTTGGACTGCCTGTGCAACCTCTGTAGGGTCCAGAGTATGCGCCATCATGCTACCAGTGACAGTGACTAGCCAAATGCCAAAACTAGTGTCAGTGGCCTCTACCTGTAAAACCATTCCTGGGGGTCGTCTCATTGTTGCCCATCTAGTGTTCCTGTTATTAATTTCATTAACACCAAAGCAGCTGAAACTGATTAACAACCCCCTTCTGCTACTTAACTGACCAGATCAATATCCCAGAATTTTAATTGACTTGATGCTATACTCTGATTAAAAAGTGTTCCTTTAATTTTTTTGAGCAGTGTACTACGGTTGCCACACCTCAACACATCGATCAGATGATATATTTCAAGGAATTCGTCCGGTTTTCGTACTTAAATCGCTATTGTGAGTAGGATTATTTCTTCCGCATCTCATCCATCGCCTCCCTTGCTAATTCCAAAACGTCATTTTAGACCAAGTAACTGAGGCTTGAGCTGTTGATGATAGACAAATTCAGCTAATAACTAAGTTATGAGAGCGGTAGAGAGAGAGAGAGAGAGAGAGAGAGAGAGAGATTGAGCGTGCGTGAATTAGCCTAACGTTACCCCTCTGAGTCTGTCTCTCATCAGTTTTCGGCAGCAGCGTCTCTAATAGTGAAACTTTAAGTTAATTTTCCTCACGAACAGTGCCGTTGTTATCGTGATTCGCTTGTGAGAAATGTCATGTACTTTTAAGTCGCTAAACTATTTACTGACAAAGTCGTCAGAGCAGCGCTAACATTAGCGCGTATGTTTTCATGTGTGCAAACTGTGTGCGTCTGATAAGGGAGAGAGAGCGGGAGAAATAGAAGATGTGCTTTATTAATAAAACGTAATTTTGTGGCAAAACATGGAAATGATCTGTTGTTTTTATCCCATTGCTTACTATATTTATGTATTTGGCCAGTGTCTTGTTTGTTTTGGTTGTATTGCTGTTGTAAGACCTTTTGAAATAACTGAAATCATTTGACGAAGTGATATGGAACTGTAATGCAGTCAGGAGCTGCCTGGAACTACGTTCGCCGTGCGTTTCCCTGAAAATAATTGCACACCTCAGAACGTTCGTCAGCCAATCAGATTCAAGCATTCAACGGCCCCGTAGTATAATAAAGATTAAGTGAGTCCTTTATGTCTCCAACTATTTCAACAAAACTTCTGCTGAATAAAATAACCAAGAGAGGGTAAAACTTCAAAGATTATTGTAGAAGTTTTTGTATCATAATGATTTCTTAACTATAACTTAATCAACAACCAGTTGATTTTCACTATGCTCTTGGAGCATAAACAACACTCTTAAATTCTTGTTTCTTAAATAGAAATGAAAATGAGTAATTTATATGTTGCGCTTTGTTCATCATAATTTATAAAGCATTAGTTAAAGCTGTGCAATATGGACACCTGATGTAAGTCTGTTACCATGCACCACTGTGCAGCTTTTTAATTTCCAATAAATCTGAATTCTGATTATTACTATTTGAAGGTACCAAGTAATAAATAAATAAAAAAGTTGGAACTAAGTTGATCTACCCTGCTAACAACACTGCAAAACACTCTTGATTTCTTGTTCTTTGTTTCCACAATAGCAGTCAAAATGTATAATTTAAATATTATTGGCTGTTGCACATGAGTCGTCATAATTTAGAAAAGCATTGGTGAAAACTGTCGTGTGGACACCCAACCAATTTATGGCTGTCAAGCATGTCTGTGCTATTAGAATTTGAACTCTAATTAACCACATTGGAGCGTATCATCTTTACTTCCCTTATCTGAAAATGCCACTTCAAAGAATGAGGGGGAAAAAAAAACTCGTCAAAAGCTCCAACTAATTGGAAATGGAAGTTCATCTACCTTGCCAACAAAACTCTGCAGGCTGTAAAACACAGTGCTTGTGGTGTAATTGGAAGTGTTTTGCTTGTGGTGCTAGCCCTTAGATATGTTTCACAGAAGCTCTTCTCTCTCCATTGCGTTTTCAGTCCCGCAGAGCTGCGATCTTTTACTCCTCACATTCTCTCTTTAACTTCTTTGGTCTTTGATTGCCTTCCCAGCTGTATCCTGTGGAAACCCTGGAACGCCGGCCTACGCCAGGATCGTTTTCAGCGACGGAATGCTGTTTCCTAGCTCAGTGACGTACGCCTGCTGGGAGGGCTACAAGACCTCTGGCCTCACCACTCGCCACTGCACCACCAATGGCACCTGGACCGGCTCAGCACCAGATTGCATTGGTTAGAACCGCAAGCTGTACTCTCTTTGATTATCGCTAAATTTTTTAGCCTGCTTTTGTAATTACACAAGCATTGCTTATGTAATGTACCCTGTGTGCTTCAGGAGTTGTGCTGGTAGTTGATTAGTTCTGCCACAAGTCATGCAATCCACCACTGTTTACACAGATTTAATGCATCAATTAAAGTTTAACTTCTTAATTTAAAAAAATGGGGGGGGGGGGGGGGCAACAGAAGGAATCTTCATCATTCCATAAAGTTTTAAGGCTGGAATACACTACACGACTTTTAAAATCTGAACAGATTTTTAAAACACTAGGCATCATACACTTACCGACTTTGTAAATAGAGACAAAGGAAAACTGGGCATCATACATTATGCGACCGAGGATCATACACTACCAGACTTTAAAGTTGTTCCGATCACAACGAACTCACGCAGAAACGTGCGCCTTGTTGCTAGGAAACACATACAAATGAAAACATGTGTTCTAAAATCGGCTGAAAATATCAAACACGTTTGATATCCTCCAACTGGATGGAATCAAAGTCTGAAGCTAAAAAATCAGAGTCTGTGACCATCATACACTACGCGATTTTCGGGGGAAATCGATCAAAAATCGCATAGTGTATTCCAGGCTTCAGCTGTGTGATTTAAATTTTGTGCAATAGCCAGTAATGGGAGAATACACAATGGGGTCCAAAATCTGATACCACAATGAAAATCTGAGATGTAGAAAATTATTTAGGCCTGAATAAAGCAGACAAATTCAAAACAAAGACAAGATAACATATTCAAGATTCTTTGTGACATTAATCATGTTTTTTCTATGAAAAGGTCAGATGTTTTTGATTCCACTGAAGCACAAAATGGTCTCAAATCTTACTGGATGAACATGATCAACAGGTTTTACACAAATTTGTGGAGCTCTATTGCTGGTGCATGGAACAAACTATGAAGAAATTCTGACATTTAATGTTATTTTTTTACTCGCACTGTTGTTCTGATAATATATTTTTAATGAGAAATAAAAAATTTAAAACAAAGTGCATTAAATAAAGGCAATGTGTTAGCATTCCAAACTTTGGAAGTACATTAAGGTGAAAATAATACAAACCCAAACATAACCCAAATGTCATGCAAAATTGTCTATATACAGTATTCAGACCCGTTTTCTCATTTTGTTATGTTTCATATTTATTCTGTAATGGTTTACTTTTTTCACATCCATCTACACCCCATACCCACATCTGTCTATAACGTCTAAAAGCTAGAAATGCATATGAAGTTGTATGGAGTGCAGATTGATGTGAACAGAAAGAAAGTAGTTTACACAGTAAATGCTTGCATTTATGTTCAATTCATGGCATTCAGTTGTCTAGAAATTGCTTATTTTTATTATAAATAATACATTTCCAACTACAATCTCTATGCTTTATTAAAGAATGTTTTAAAAATATCTGAGTCTAGTTTGTTCTCTCGCTTTGCAGTTATCAGCTGTGGGGATCCTGGTCCAATTGGCAATGGAATTTACACTGGAAATGAGTTCATATTTAACAAAACCGTCCACTATCGCTGTAACCCTGGATATGTGATGGAGCCCTCTGGTTCATCTACTCTACGCTGCAGCAAAGACGGCACTTGGAATCAGACCAAACCAAGCTGCAGAGGTAAGCTCAACTTCCAAATGTACAAGGAAGTATAGTTCTCCACGATTCTCTCTGTACAGGCAGAGAGGGCAGCACTTCCTGTCACTCTGCAAAACAGCATCATGAGAGCTTTTAAAAGATATACTAATATTGTGGAGTTCTTAGCATCCCAACATCAAAAGCCTTTCAGATGTTTTTGATCTTTGTTTTTTTTGACTTGCCTGGCAAGTGAGATTATTCACTTATGAACTCCAAGGAGACGTTGCCATGAAATCTGTAGGATCTATGTTATCAGATGTCAGAATGAAATTAGCGAGTGGTGCAATGCAGACAGCTCAGAGTCAGTCACGATCATTTCTAGAAAATATCAGATACATGTTTTCGGACGCAGGAATGCAGAAATGCAGTGGATGCTTGAAATTCAGAGTGATTTTAGTACGTAATCCCATTTAATCATCGCTTCCTCCCGTTAGCGATACACTTCCTCCCGTTAGCAAACGGAACGTAATGATCATGGAAAGAAAATAAATAACTTTAAGCCCCTTGTTAGCATACTATTCTTTCAGATCTTCCTTTTCCGCGTCTGAACAAGTGAAAGAAGGAGGTGCTGAGTTTGGACACATCTTCAGTCAATAATAATGATGGTGATGAAATCAGGGCTGTCGGCTGTTCGGAATGCCTTTCAGTTCCATCCCTTAGTTTGAACTGAGGTAGCAAACAGAATATGGAATTTGATTTTGAATTTGGATGTAGGACAGTCAAATAAAATTCAGAATCACTGCTGTAAGTGTAGATTTTAATGCTACATGGGACACTATTAATAATCACTGTTTAAAAAGCCACCTATAGAGGATTGTATTTCATTTCTATACTATATGTGTAGTTGACATGAAATATTTTGAGACACATCCTGCAGTATGACAAAACACTTTTCTAATTATAGCATAATGATTAGCCATGCAGCATTTATGAACTCATTAATTTGGAGATTACATGGAACTTTTAAAAAATTCATTTGTCACACCTCAGGACCATTTATGAAGGAAAAAGGTGATTAAAAACAGTGCAAAATTTACAAGAGATGGCGTTCATTTACTGCATGTAAAAATGTATTTAATGCATTATTATAAATTTTTCATTGTAACATTTTAATATTGACAAAAAAAATCTGCTGTTAAGCATCAACTACATATACTGTATTTGATTATTTTTAATGAATGTATTTTTTATTTATTTATTTTTTGACAATGGTGGGAGAGTACATTTCCAGAATGCTCTCATTTATGCCAAATTTTGATGATTTTAGTATTGATGAATATGTGCAATCAGTTAAAGATGTATTCTACATATCACACATAAGGAAATTTTGACAAGATTAGCCCCAATAATTATAATTTATGTGTGTTGTCAACCTGGACTAATGGAAGTCTTTTGCAGTATGAGTGTGTTGAATTTCTTTAAATTGCAATGCAGTAATATACTGAAGATCCAGTGAGCTTTGGCCAATTCAAATTCCACCCCATAAAATGAAAAGGGAGCCCATTCATGAATACTGCATACTGTCTAACTTTGTTGTGGTGGGATTTTTCAGTCATCATGTGTGGCCAGCCTCCAGCTATCCGCAATGGGCGAGTGGAGGGCTCAGACCTGCAGTGGGGTTCTAGTGTTACCTACAGCT
>JAFVLL020009969.1:0-16447 GCA_021397915.2 Tor tambroides | reverse complement strand
CAGGAGAATGTCTTTAAATTCTAATCAAGGAAAAATCATACCTTCAATTGTCTTCTTTTTAAAGAACTTCAAAAGTTGCGCTTGAACCATTTTGCACGAAAAATGACGAAATTGCTTCTGCTTGTGAGCAGCTTGTTACAGTACCATGTTCTGATTGGCCAATCGCCGTTATTTAGTTCGTAAATGATCATAAGTAGAGCATTTTAACATTTTATGTGCATGATAAATTTTATATACACAAAATTAATAATCCAAAGGGGATTGTCAAGGGGGATGGTGGTTTTACAGAGGGGATGCTTTTTGTCATTTTTTTTGACCAGGGGGATGCCATCCCCCTGCATCCCCCCTCAATTCGAGCCCTGTATTTAGTAATATAACAATCACTTTTACTAAGATCTGGTCTTCATTTGGAGCTGTGCATTAACAGCAGCAATACTTTTGTAATCTGTAACAGTTTTACAGATTACAGTACTTAATGCCCGCTAGTTTCATCACTAGTGTATATCTCTCTGGAACCCACTTGCTTGTTTTATTATTTTCAATTGACCCTTGGTAAAACCCACCCTCCTTAGTTACTGTTGTTATGTCCAACTAGTCTTGCCACTCACATCATGTTCTGACGCAGTGAAAAATACATTGTGGAGCAAAGAGGAAACTGACAACTGACAGAGCAGGTTACTTCTGGTATGAAACATGGTCTCAGCTTTCTAGTTTTGTCATTTTTTTAAGAAAGTCAAACAATAAATGAAATTTATTTACTTTAAAGTGTGAAATAAACATGAATGAACATCAGAATGTATCTTGTTTTAACTGCAGAAAGACATCAATACACACAAAATTTTCAAGTTTAAGTCTACCGAAGTTTAGTCTCGCGTAGCCAGACCTTCAGACTGACGGCTGAAGGTCTGGAATGCATGGCAGCTTTCATTGGCCAAGGCCCGCCCATGAGGTCGTTTGACCGACATGTCAAACAACCAATCACAGTTCGTTTCGTTCATTGTCATGTTTCGGGTGCGTGGAAATGTTGCCACAATAACAGACCAGTGTGTAAAACTCTCGGACGCATTTTAAAGATACTATGCCGCAAACTTTGAATATTTCACATACTTTTGAAAATCCAGTGTTTAGTTGATCATGATAAGTGCTCGTCGTCACAGTAAACACGACGGCTTTCTTCTTTCGTGAGGGGGTTTGGTGTCACGGCATTTTTATTTCAAGGCGGATCGTTAAAGAACGCAACACACACGTCTCCCGGAAATCCTGTATAATTCAACCAATCCGATGATGACTTCAAAACTCCTGAAGTGTTCCCACTTTTGTGCGCCATATGCATCAGACTTTTAGCCAGCGGTCCGTGGGCATGACGTCTGAGGCTGAGACTAACCGAAGTTCATCAACTTTCCTGTCTGATTTGTTTGTCAGACAAAATGGCGGATTCAGCATTCTGTTTGGTCAGATTGCCTGTCAATCAAGCTCTTTGTGAAGGGTCAGCTGACATTTATTTTTTTCCCAACAGTGTTTTTCTGAGTTTGTCAGACATAGGGATGTTTTTACGGCCAAAAAAATTTATTTACCAGCTAATGAAAACCCTGCATAGCATACGGCCTGATCTATAATCTACGGTGGCCCAGTAGTGCACAACACAACAAAATCTCCACAACACAACGCATAGGTCTATTTTTGTTGTGCTAATTTCCCTGTGTTGTGGCTTGTTTCCATTGTGTTGTGCTAATTTTATTGTGTTGCGGCTTGTTTTCATTGTGGCGTGTTATGTTGTGCTAATTTTGTTGTGTTGTGGCTTATTTCCATTGTGTTGTGCTAATTTCGTTGTGTTGTGGCTTGTTTTCATTGTGATGTGCTAATTTTGCTGTGTTGTGGCTTGTTTCCATTGTGTTTTGCTAATTTTGTTGTGTTGTGACTCGTTTTCATTGTGATGTGCTAATTTTGCTGTGTTGTGGCTTGTTTCCATTGTGTTGTGCTAATCTCGTTGTGTTGCGGCTTGTTTCCATTGTGTTGTGTTAATTTCCTTGTGTTGTGGCTTGTTTCCATTGCGTTGTGCTAATTTCATTGTGTTGCGGCTTGTTTCTATTGTGTTGTGCTAATTTTGTTGTGTTGTGGCTTGTTTTCATTATGGCTTGTTTCCATTGTGTTGTTCTAATTTTGTTGTATTGTAGCTTGTTTTCATTTTCTTGTGCTAATTTTGCTGTGTTGTGGCTTGTTTCCATTGTGTTGTGGCTTGTTTCTATTGTGCTGTGCTAATTTCCTTGTGTTGGGGCTTGTTTTCATTGTGGCTTGTTTGTTGTGCTAATTTCCTTGTGTTGTGGCTTGTTTCCATTGTGTTGTTCTAATTTTGTTGTATTGCAGCTTGTTTTCCTTTTTTTGTGCTAATTTTGTTGTGTTGTGGCTTGTTTCCACTGTGTTGTGCTAATTTCCTTGTTTTGCGGCTTGTTTCCATTGTGTTGTACTAATTTCGTTGTGTTGCGGCTTGTTTCTATTGTGTTGTGCTAATTTTGTTGTATTGCAGCTTGTTTTCCTTTTTTTGTGCTAATTTTGTTGTGTTGTGGCTTGTTTCCACTGTGTTGTGCTAATTTCCTTGTGTTGCGGCTTGTTTTCATTGCGGCTTGTTTGTTGTGCTAATTTAATTGTTTTGTGGCTTGTTTCCATTGTGTTGTTCTAATTATGTTGTATTGTAGCTTGTTTTCATTTTCTTGTGCTAATTTTGTTGTGTTGTGGCTTGTTTCCATTGTGTTGTACTAATTTTGTTGTGTTGCGGCTTGTTTCTATTGTGTTGTGCTAATTCCCTTGTGTTGCGGCTTGTTTTCATTGCGGCTTGTTTGTTGTGCTAATTTAATTGTTTTGTGGCTTGTTTCCATTGTAGTGTTCTAATTATGTTGTATTGTAGCTTGTTTTCATTTTCTTGTGCTAATTTTGCTGTGTTGTGGCTTGTTTCCATTGTGTTGTGCTAATTTTGTTGTGTTGTGCTAATTTCGCTGTTGTGTCTTGTTTCTGTTGTGGTGTGGAGATTTTGTTGTGTTGTGCACTACTGGGCCACTGTAATATATATCCCAATATGAAAAAACAAAACAAACACAACTAAGTTTTCTGATGAAATCAGAAGACTGATTATATCATAAAATAGGAGGAAACAATATTATCAGGTAAATGATCATTATATTAATTCAGAGACAGGCCAAAACAGGTGATTATAAACAGAACAAAAGCATTTATTCTAATTCATGACTAAAGCAAAGCAAGAGTCAAAGAATAGTTATGGTTATTTCTTTAATGCTCTAAAATGTAGTAAAGACTTAGTGATAGACTGCCAGTAAAAGAAGGATTCAACAATCTTTTCAATAGCTGATCATTGAGGAGAGAGTGACATCGATCACCTCTGTCGTTGACGTTGCTTTCTGTAATGAATGGCAATTCAAAAGCTCAGTGATTCAATTACGCTTCCCAATTAAAGGAAATATTTTTCTAAGGACATGATTGGCACATTTGCCACTATGGCAGCCTTATCAGCTGCCTAGGCCAGTTATTTTCTTCTGAGAAACCTACAGCAGAACATGCTGAATGTAATCCTGCAACTGACACAGGCATGTCATGGTTCAAAGGAGTTCAGATTGAGAGACAGGAGGCTTTCTGGTGCTTGCACGATTAAACAAGCTAACAAAAATAATCCTGTTAGCATCTCTGTTTCTCTCTGTGTATCTGATACAGGGCTCTGCTTCCGCTTAGTCTCATGCTCACTTTCTTTCTCACTTTCTGCCAGCCTAAGGCCTCTCTTGGCTATTGATATATGCCCAGCATTAGTGTGAATTACTCCTGCTGTTATCTGTCGTGTGTGCCAGGCTCCTACCTCTGTGAACACACTCATACTACCTCACAGATGCCCACCTCCACCGTATCAATTCATTTGTTTTGGATGAATCATCTTTATCTCGAGTGCATAGCTTATTAAATGGAGACTCACAGGATGAGGGCCATTTTCGTTGATGTATAGCTCTCTCAGGCAGCTCAGCCAGTAGAAAGCAGCCCCAGATTCAGGTTAGCACAAGTGAACCGTTCAAAATCAGTAGCTATGTTCACTGTTTGGGATGCGGCGATAATATTTACTAGGTATGAAAACCAATTACCATACCATAGTGGAACTGAATAAAGGAAATATCAATAATGGTGACATCCATTATAGCCGAAATGATCACAGATTATAATTTCCAAACTAACTATCTAAATGTGGGTGACTTCTGAATATTTAACGTTGTCACTCTCATTTCTATCCTGTGTGCGAACTTTAATACAGTGTCCTAACCAGATGTGACGTGATGCAATGTTGCAGCAACATGCAGAAAAGGTATCTTTTATATTACATTTCCATATTTTCCATATTGGTTTTTGTCTTAACCAGTCACAATGGTGATACATGGCAAGTGGTAGCTTTATTTAAAATTAAAAGGATCTAATGCAAGTTTGAATATCCAAAAACAATAATTAATTTACAGAAATTAGGAGTGTCAATGGATTAAATAAGTTAATACAATACAATAATTATAATATTATAAAATTTAGGTTATATTATAAATTATAACCTTTTTTTTCAGAGAAGAGTTTCTTAAAAGGACCATTTTTTTCTTATTGTGAAGAACATTTTAATAATCTAAATAACTTTTTCACTATAAAGAACCTTTTAAGTAATGGAAAGGTTACATTGATGTTAAAGGTTCATCAATTTATTTCAGTTTCTTCATGTAACTATTGATTCCAATAAATAATCTTGATTTTCAAGTGAATAAAATGGAATCTTTCAGCTTTTGTGATGAAATTATGTGCAATTTGTCAATTTACTATAAGTCACTTAAAAAGAAAAATGCATGTTGACATAGAAAACAGAAACACTTATTCACAACAAACAGCTACAGAAAAAGATGCCTTATAGTTCCTACCTTTCCAACCTGCTTTGCTTCTGAGTGAGCAAGAGAGTAAAAATTATATTTATAAAAATGTCAAGAGCAGGCACGTAGTATGTGCAAATCAATGAAGGATGCATTTAATGAAAATGATTTTTAAAGTTAAATGTCATCTGCAAAATTAAAGCATACAGCATTTGCAAGACAGCATTTATATGTGCACAGAATTATCCAGATAACAATCAAGGGAACATAAGATATTCATTGGATTTCGTAAAGAACAAATGGCCAATGAGAGTGTGTGTCAAGGTTTGTGTTTAGCTGTCTTGCACAGGTTGACTAAAGAAGGTGGAAGACAAGGCTGGACTGAGTTGTGTGAAATAGAAAACCTTCTTCATGGACACATTCGACTACATGGACATTGTTGGTTGCCATGGAACTTCAGGTCAAGAACAAATTTATTGATTGTTTCAAACAAGTGAGCAGATCAAGAGGAATACAAGTACATAAAGACAGTCGAACACAAGCCCACATGCAAAGTCAAACGCATAGCGTCAATTAACCATTCCTGGCATGACGACTGCAGATTCATGCATGTAAAGTTGGAAAACGATTGCTTCCATTTCTTCCTCCTACCTCTTGTTTGTCTGATTGGACTTGTGTTTTTTATGGCTTTACTATCAAAATGCAACCAAGCATTTCCCAGCATTCCTTGGATATTTGAGCCGACAACAACCTTGTTTTGACCTTTCCAATCAGGTTTTATCAACAGCCACAGCACATCAGTGATTTACTCCCTACTCGCTTCTGTCTCTCCTATCAGGCCAGTGGGGAAAAGCAGCAGACTGAGGCATGTTGACATAATTTTGATTAAAAGGCATTTTGGAGACTCCACAGAGCAGATGAAAAGCCTTTATTAATGGGGCAATAAAAATGATTAGCCATTAAAGAGGACATGGTTAATAAAATGGTCTTGTAAATAAGACAAGAGACAAGGTACAACTCCTCTACACTATGTATGCCATATTGTCAATGAGTATTACACTTGGTATTTGTTTGTTTTCACTTTGTCATTTCATATTGTTGTTGTTGTTCAAACCAAATAAATGTAAGCTACATTGTATCAGTAGGTACAGAAAATAAATGAATGGATGGATGCCTTCTACAGAAAACTATTTTCCAGACTTGTTCTAAAACTCTATAAACAGTTTTGAGTTTTAGGCTCATATAGAGAGGATTTTGAGTCTCAACCATGTGTGACATGTTGTCTCCTGGGGAAAAAGCACACAAACAAAAAAGGCCTCCCACAGGAGGTTTTTCTACAAAGAGGGCTGCATCCCTCTGATGCTGGAAAATCTCTATTTAAATTGCATCAGTGGGTTTTGGATATCTTCAAACAGCTGAGCTGACTGTGACAATAGGAACTATGACCTAAAGCTGTAAAGACCAGACCAGGGGCCCGTTTCAATAAGGAGGTTCAACCAGCTCAGAGTTTAAACTTGAACTCAGAGTTGACCTCACCGTGAGATGGGAAACTCAGAGTTTTCGGTTTCAGAACGGCTGAATTGTGTTAGTTTATTCAACTCTGAGTAGGTTGACTGAGTTTAGCGCGTGCACCATGACTATGAAAAGTCATGATCAGTGGAGCTCCGAAATTACGATTCACCATGGCAACAGCTCCCGCCAAAAAGATGTCCGCGTACTTTCAAGTCAATGCGTAACTTTGATTCTTAATAACTGTCAATAACTTAATAATTGTTATAAAATCAGAGGTGAAAACCGTTTTGGTTTATTGAATTATTGAACTAATATTCATTTTAATGGTATCCCATGGCCAAAAAAAAAAAAAGAAAAGGAAAAAGACAGAAAAAAGAAACAAGAACGTAGCAGCAGCTAAAAATGAAGAAAAATGAAGTCAATCAAGGTAAAGCGTTAAGCATGAAAGGTTCATGCGTGTAGGCTAAATGACTTTACAAACATTTCACATTAAATATCATTCAGTGTCTATTTCAATGCGCTGCAGTTTTTTCCACATAGTCTAACACTCTTTTCACATAATTAAATAATCTCTAATCCAACCTGTTACATTTCTTAATTAGAGTAATAAAATTAACTACTGACTTGTCGACAGCAAGAAGGCAGAGGCTCCCAAAAAGGGGGGAGAACCTACACCAGCACCACTGACAGATGAAGAGATGATGGTCAAGTATTGGAAGAATTCTAAAATCCAAAAGTAAAAAGAATAACTTTTGTTTTTTTTTGTATTTGTAGGAAATAAAGATGATCAAAAAAAATGTGAATAATTTGAGTTTATTTAACAGCTGTGGTTACGGCATCTGGCCTACTCCTCCATCTGGCATCCTTCCATTCCATACAGTAATCTGATTCATTTTCAGAAGGTGCGATGGTGGAGATGTGCTTGTCATCAATGCATCCAACCACACTGGAAATCCTGAAGTAAATTCTGATTATTGGGTTACTTCCAGAGGTCACAGAAAGATGTTGTCAAGTGAACGTTATTTATCAGATTAGCCTCATTTAAACTGATTTTTACACTACTGATTTACAGTCCTGTGAAACTCCTCTTTGAAGGATTTGTGCTCAGGAAAAAAAATATATCAGATTGAGTGTGAGAGGGATGCACACTTTCTTTAAAATCTGCATACAGGGGACTTATAATGTGCTCTGCATCTCCAATGTTTTAAAGTGCATTTTTATTATTTTGCAAATTATCTGCAGGGTAATAAATTAAAAATATTATTGTTTCAGTTTGCATTAAGATTATTTTTCTTACCCTATGGCGGACAAAGGAAAATCCCCCAGGAAACAAAACTAAATATCTTAGACCATTCTTCATCTATAAAATGCATATTAAGAATTTTTAGATATTTGTACTTGAAATAAGACAAAAATATTCTGTAAGAAAAGCAGTTTTGCAGCGTGAATGAACGAATGAGGTATTTAAACATTGCTTAGGCTTTAAAAGGGGGTGGAGACCAAAAGAAACTCTGGGTTTAGCGAAGAAAACCTGGTCCCGACCAGGTTAGGTTCACAGAGTAAGTTACCACGGCAACTGACTCTGAGTAAGTTACCTCTCTTTCAGAATTGGGCTTGACTTACCCTGCTTTCTCGGGTTTGACAAACCTCCCATTTTGAAACAGAAAATCCAGAGTTTCCCTCATTTCAGGGTTAACATACTCAGAGTTTTCACTTAACCTCCTTTCTGAAACGGGCCCCAGGACAACACTGAGATCTGTGTGATGGTTAATAAAGCTGTAAACAGAGGAGAGGGTGGGAAGCACAATTATATAAGTGTTTTGTTGAGAAATACTGTCAATTCATCATGTTCTTACAAAACCCGCAAGACTTCCTTTCTTATGCGGAACACAAAAGACATTTTTTTTTAAAGAATGTTAGCAACCAAATACTTTTGGTGACCATTGACTTCCATTGTATGAGAAAAAGTAATTTTTTGAAAGAAAGAAAGAAAGAAAGAAAGAAAGAAAGAAAGAAACCTCATGCTGTTTCTCTACCCTACATGACTTTCTTTCTTTCTTTCTTTCTTTCTTTCTTTCTCATAATTTTATTTCACTTTTTTATATTTATATTTTTATATATTTTTTGATTGCGCCAAGAGTGTCCAACTGACAGGGAATCAGATTTTGATCGCTGTGATTTTACATCTCAATCGATCTCTCTTGTGACCTTCTGTGTTAGATAAGTTCAGTGTGGTCACCTTATGTCACACCTATAAAACAAATTATGATTCTTGCATAGCTTACATTTGAGACACAGTTCAATATCGCTGATCCAGTGGGCAGGATATTCAAGAACACAAAGCTGCCTAATGCTCTTTGCACTAACTGCAATATTTATGGAATTAAAAACAAAAGCTCTTGAAATCTCTTCAATACATTTATACTGCTCTGTCATTACAGCACTCAGCACAGATCTTTCTATGATGAACTTGGACATGTTTTCAGAGAGAGAGAGAGAGAGAGAGAGAGAGATCCTGTAAATAAAAGGCTCCAAAAGCATTTTCAGAGAAAATAGTCTGAACATATTCTACGTCATGAAACACAACACTTTATTGTACAGCAGATGACCCTTACACAGTTTGTGGTGCACAAAGTTTCTGTATGTTTATTTCACACACTGAATAAATCAGTGCTTTCGAAATGCTGAACCTTTAATCATAACAAGTCTGCATTCAAACTTAAGTGGCAGACGTCTGTCCAAAGTAAAAAATAAATGCCCTTAGTCATCAAAATTGATGCCATGTATGCATTTATTTATTTATCTAGCTCTTGTGAAGTCTAGTGACCCTAGAAACAAGCTTGTGTAATCCAGTATCTAGGACTGGGACAGAGGTGATGAGACAGACATCTGCTCAGATGTGCCTGATGTGTCATCAACTTGTGTAACCTTATTCAGGTCAGCAACTCTCTATTCTCTCTCTTCTTCTCTGATTGTATCTGCCTGTATCTCAGTGGCCTAGGCAGCTCTCTGGCATCTGGCACTTACACAAATTAATTATATACACAAGAAGGGTCCCAAGGGAATTCATGATGCATTGCATCTCATTCATTAAAGCATATACTATCCTTCAAAAGTTTGAGGTCATTAAACTGACCAAAAATGACACTAAAGACATTCACAGTGGAAAAAAAAAAGTATCATGGTTTTCACACACATATCAAGCAGCACAACTGTTTTTAACATGAATGACAGTTATAATCAGCAAATCAGCCTATTAGACCATATGACATTGAAGACTGAAGACAGTAAATATTTACATTCTAAAATATATTAAAATATAAAAGTAATTTTAAATTATAATAATACTTTACAGTATTACTGTTTTACTGTACTTTTGATCAAATAAATGCAGCCTTGGTGAGCATAAGAATTATGTCATAAAATGAGATCATACAATGTTATGGCTGCACCTTTGAGCACTTGTACAATATAATTGCAACTGTTAATCAAATAAATCATTCTGTAAGGGGTATATTATTTTGAAAGGAATATTATTTTTGGGATACTTTTATTTTGGCGAGTGGTCCGCTTTTTGCACGTGCTGTGAGTGCAGCAGGGAGACGAAGAAGAGGGCATTACATGAGTGTCACCATAGACTGTAAATAAACACATAAGTGAGTGCAGTCAAAGTTCCTTTCAAGGACAGTCTGTTCACTCAGCCGCCATATTTGCAACGCCTCAGGGCAGCTCAAACAAGACCAAGCGCATATATATATATATATATATATATATATATATATATATTACCAAATCAACGACTGGCGCGTTGCACTTTCTCACATTCATAAGTATAGGAGTGTGAACTGTCTTTGTATTTCTATAGTCTTTGGTGCAGTGTCGTGATCGAGAAGCTCGTTCGATAAAGTTGCTTCAATGGAAGATTATCGAGGCTTATACTACGGGGCCGTTGAATGCTTGAATCTGATTGGCTGACGAACGTTCTGAGGTGTGCAATTATTTTCAGGGAAACGCACAGCGAACGTAGTTCCAGGCAGCTCTCGACCGCATTACAGTTCCGTATCACTTCGCCAAATGATTTCAGTTATTTTAAAAGGTTTTACAACAGCAATACGACCAAAACCAACAAGACACTGGCCAAACACATAAATATAGTAAGCAATGGGATAAAAACGACAGATTATTTCCATGTTTTGCCACAAAATTACGTTTTATTATGTACGTAATAAAGCATATTCTCTATTTCTCCCGCTCTCACTCCCTCACAGACAGACACACACACACACACACAGTTTACACACATGGAAACATACGCGCTAGCTCTGACGACTTTGTCAGTAAATAGTTTAGCAACTGAAAAGAACATGACATTTCTCACAAGCGAATCTACATAACAACGGCACTGTTCGTGAGGAAAATGAACTTAAAGTTTCACCAGTAGAGACGCTGCTGCCGAACACTTTTGAGAGACAGACTCAGAGAGGTAGGGTAATTCACGCACGGTCAGTCTCTCTCTCTCTCTCTCTCATAACTTAGTTATTAGCTGCATTTGTCTGTTATCAACGGCTCAAGCCTCAGTTACTAGGTTTAAAATGAGTTTTGGAATTAGCAACGGAGGCGATGGATGAGATGCGGAAGAAATAATCCTACTCACAATAGCGATTTAAGTACAAAAACCGGACGAATCCCTTGAAATATATCATCTGATCGATGTCTTGAGGTGTGGCAACAGTAGTATAAGCGGAATAATTGACTCCGGACCATTGAATTATTATAAAAATAATGCACACCAGAGGTGTAACGCATCACCACCTCGGGTGTGCATTATTTTTCTGATAATTCAACGGCCCGTCGACAATTATTCCTTACTTGAGTCAAATGAAGGACAACATCTTGCCCGACACCCACGGCCTGTCTCCATAGATCCATCCATGATAAAACGGGGTAAAAAAAGATCGACTGAATTTAAACTTTTTCAATATAACTAAATATAAAAATGTGCAGAGGGTTAAGCTGTGCTGTTGCTGTGCCGGCAATAAGCTAAGGAATTCCTTTAAAGGGGTCATATACGATTTCAAGTTTTCCCTTTCTCTCTGGAGTGTTACAAGCTGTTTGTCCATAGATAAGATCCCTGAAGTTGCAAAGACTAAAGTCTCAAAACCAAAGAGATATTCTTTATCAAAGTTAAGACTCTGCGACGCCCCCCTAAAACGGCTCATTCAAACACACCCCCACATGTCTACATCACGATGTGGAAATATTTGCATAACGCCGCCCAAATGTTCACGCAAAGAAAGAAGGCATGGTTTCAGTAACTGTGGTAATTCAAGTGGACTAAGGAACTTGAGTAACTGTGAGTAACTCATGAACTGTGAGTAAACATTTGAAGGGACATTTCATATAAGTGCTCATTCTCAGAATCAGAATGAGCTTTATTGGCCAGGTATGTTTACACATACGAGGAACTTGTTATAGTGACAGAAGCTCCACAGTGCAACAGAAAGACAGCGACAGGACACAGATAATAAAAGATTGTGTTTGAGAAACAAAAAACAGGAAAAACAAATAAAAACAGTAAAAACAAATGTGATTGTTTGAAGGTGAAAATTTGTGGGTTTACAATTTGACAAATTGCAAGTGATCTCATTTTGAAGTTTCATAAGTTTCACATTTGTTATACCACAAGTGAAAGGTTTTTCAGCTGGTGTGAATTCAAAAGACAACACAAAGACTGTAAATTATTTTCTTTTCTTTTATTTAATCGATTACTCAAAGAGAAGAAATAATCATAAGAAAAAGAAATCTCAAAGAATAAACTCTGTTTAATTCCTTTTTGCACTTATTTACAGTGTACCTTTCTGTTGAGAGCTGTCAGGGAGTGGGGGAGTCTCACTTTATTTGATCTGGGGAGGGAGGAACATATCACACTGTACTCTCACATATGCAATTTCACTTCAGGAAGCCACCGTGTAACATTACCATACCTGAAGCATACTCTTGTCAATCAGTTCCAACACAATAAGGTAAGAAACCACATGCACACGTTAGTGTGTAACGAGACTAAAATGTTTGGGGAGTGGGGACCAAGTTCCTTTCGTTGTCCAAACTTTGAGGGCAACCGTAATCCATTTCCCCTACACGACGGGCTAAATACCCCGTTACAATTCTATATCAACAATTTATAAATATCCTTTGATGGATCACACAAGATTATTTGGCACAATCAGCAGTAAAATATAAAAACCTAAGCTCTTTAATTTCAAAGTAATCTCCCTTAACCCGTGTGCACACTGCAGTGCTCCATGACATTAATTTAACTTATATGCTGTCTCTGTCTTATTAGATATTTTGCACAGTTTGCTTTGCAAATCAGACAATGCTTTCCTCTGTCTTGGCAGAATGATATGTATATTTCCTTTTATAGTGCTATGATATTTTGATATGCTATTTTTAGGGAGATTTGTTTAGCTGTAAGATGTCTTGAGATCTGTATACACATTTACCCATCGTGACAGCTAAAAAAAAACAATCACATGTAGTACTTCAATGTCTACCAAAATAGAGCAAGTCTCCAAAACTCCTGTACTTACTCTGCCATGGGATGAGGACCTTGTCATTGCACCAGTCTCGCATTTCTCTCTCAGTTTGTCTCAGAAATTACAAACATGTTTGCTGTAACCAGACATTGACCTAATTCAGTTTAATATTTTTTTACACATTTCACACAGTGAGGAGAGTGAAATAAAGTAAATTCAGATGAACAGACACCACACTGAATGTAAACAGCTTTGTTTTATTCACCATGATGTTTATGGTAGATGTTGTAATCTGATCTAAACTCAACCATAATCAGGCAGGAAAAAAACAAACAAACAAACAAACAAAAACTACAACAACAAAACAGGACACTCGGATATCGACAGAGACTTTCTCACTGATGAGTGTGTGAGATGGTCTATGAGAGGAGATGAGCAGGGATATGAAGTATTTGAGTAACTGTACTTCATTATCATACATAGGAATTATATTGTGGTATTTGGACTTGAGTACTGTTAAAATTAAATAATTATATTCACTTAGCTTTTCCTGATTAATTTATACTTTTTACTCCTTACAATTCAATGTAGACCTTCATTGTACACAGACCATTTTTGCAGGCCATCATGACAAAAATCTTAACTTTTCTGAACTCACAAACCAATCAAACTTCACTCCTGGCTGAACATTTACAGCCAGTCACACCCATTTCAGTGTAAACTGTATTTGGACACAACTACGCTCATTTGTCTTTGTAAAGAGACGTCTCATCAGTCTCCACAACACAGTCTTTGACCTCAAGCTACAGGTTTTAATTACAGGCATTGCTGAAGATGGATGACCTGGTTACAGTCAATGATCAGTCTGTAAACAGCTAAACTCAGGCGTCAACTACAAAATCAGCTGCTGCAATTTAAAGTTTAAAAATGTCACATAACAGGTTTCAGCTTGACATCTGTTATGTGTTGCTTTAGACATGTAAGAAATGTTGCCATTAGAAAGATTTTTCAAAAGTCGGTTTCAAATTCAAATTTTCACTGCTTGGAAGAAATTAATTGTTACATTCAGCCAGGATACATTAACTAGATCAAAGTACAGTAAAGACATTTATAATGTTACAAAAGATTTTTATTTCAAACAAATGCTGTTCTTTTGAACTTTTTTGATTCATCAAAGAATCTCAAAGAAAAAGAAGGATCATGTGACATTGAAGATTAATGGCTGCTGAAAATTCAGCTCAGCCATTAATGGAATAAATTACATTTTAATATACATTAAAATATAAAACAGATACTTTAAAATGTAATTATTTCACAATATTTCTGGTTTTACAGATCAAATAAATTCAGCCTTGGTCAGAATAAGACCAAGATGTTGATAATGTTGATAATATGTTGAATGGTAGTGAATGTAATATTAATATGTAAATAATTTAACCTTTTTCATTTTGAAGCATGTTTTTTGGCAATAAATTCTAATAAGTATACAATTTTAATACAGTAGCCATACTTTGACTTAAGTGTAATATCTTTGGAGATGAGGGCTGGTGAAAATAGTGCTAAAGGGATGAACTCCCTGTTTGCTCAATGTTGACTTGTTTTGTCCATCAGACCTTGAAATTAATGAAACCAGTGTCCCCTGCTCTCTCATATGTTTATCACCCCTTCCTCCACCCTCCTGCTGAATACATATACCTCTCAATACAGCCTAATGTCTTACTCCACTGCTCCAGACTGACAAACCCCCAGCATTAGCCAGCGCAATACAGACGGAGGCCGTCATGCTCTGCCTCCTTCATATCACACAGTCTGCAGGGCAGAGAGTTGCTCTGGAGTTTCAAGTTCCATCCACACACAGGCTCTCTAGGCCTAAAATAACTCAGGCACATCACCAATCATAATGATTGGATAATTATATTAGGAGATGACGATGGCCCTTTGCCTTGCTGCTTGACTGACCCCAGGCTTCGTTTTCTCCACTCTTCTTCTAACATCCTATGGGCAGTGCCAAATGACTGGAGCAGTAAAAAATGGCTCCCGTCTGAAAGTGCGCTCGCCTGTCTGGGAGGCCGAATTTATATTCAGGCTTCCCCTTCTCCCACCCTGTGTTTCTGCGGCTCAGGAGGAATGCTGGACTTATGGATGCAGTCCTTCTGGGAACTCCCACGGGACTTTAATTATCTGTGAGTGAAAGGAGCTGTGGAGCAGAATGGTGTGGATGAATGTGTGCATCTGAAGGGTGTTTGCTCTCAGTATCGCTCCCTTTTTCCTCTTTTCCCTCTCTTTCCACTGCCATTTCCCTTGGTCAGACACTGTGTGACCTGAATGAGCAAATATGCGGGCTAAATGGAATTGTCCAGGGAAATGGTTGCCCTGCCCGTCTGGAAGCTGATATTCATCACATACATACAGCCTCGTCTCCCTAACCCATGATAAACACCATGAACAAATTTAAACAATATGAACATGAACAATTAACCTAAGAATATCCAATATTTGTACATCAAAGTATTTTTTTCTCCCTCAGTTTTACAGAAGATAAATAAATCAGTGCTTTAAAAAATGTTTATACACATGATTCAAAGTGTGGGGTCAGTAATTTTTTATTATTATTTTTTATTATTATTCAGCATATATGCATTAAAGGGATAGTTAACCCAAAAATTACAATTCTGTCATTAATTACTCACCTGCATGTCGTTCCAAACCCGTAAGACCTTTGTTCATCTTCGGAACACAAATTTAAATATTACTGATGAAATCTGAGAGCTTTCTGACCCTCCATAGGCAGCATATGTGAACGTGCATCAAAGACTGACACGGAAAGGAATAAATTATAGGGGTCATATGATGCGTTTTCAAGTTTTCCTTTCGCTTTGGAGTGTTACAAGCTGATTGTGCATAGATAAGATCCCTGAAATGGCAAAGACTAAAGTCTCAAAACCAAAGAGATATTCTTATCAAAGTTACGACTCTGCCACGCCCCCCTAAAACGGCTCGTTCAAACTCGCCCCCACATGTCTACGTCACAATGTGGAAATATTTGCATAATGCCACCCAAATGTTCACGCAAAGAAAGAAGGCGTGGTTTCAGTAACTGCAGTAGTGTTGATGCAGCTGTGTCAGGGAGACGCTGTGTTGCTAGGCGAAAGCAAAAGCACTTTATTTGGCCTTCCGAAAGTAGATGCATTTAGGAATCATTAAGATTACTTACAACAGAACAGCACAACCCAGATGTTATCACAACGCATTTTATGGACGACAGTTTCGTGAACCTAGGAGAGGAGGTAATTCTGACTTTGCTATGACAATCTGGCGCTTCTGAATCAGCGACTACAAGTATGTTTTGTTATTAGTTGAAGTATTTGCTATTGACTGTTCAAATGCGGAGTTTTGCATGTCGTGTGTGTGTGTGTGTGAGAGAGAGATGGGGTCACATCACAGCACATCAGCTATCTTAATCGCAGCTTGTGTGTGTGTGTGTGTGTGTGTGTGTGAGAGAGAGAG
>JAFVLL020009968.1:0-22928 GCA_021397915.2 Tor tambroides | reverse complement strand
ATAATAATAATAATAATATACAAATATTAAATGAAATGTTTAATGTTAATAAAAATGTTTTATTCATCTCTGATAATCCTGGGTTGCTATGGTCACGTAGGTTTGTTTACACATTAAACTCGTGGCCACGAGAAATGGATGTTGTTCCCTCAACATAACATCTCGAGGCCACAACATAAGGATGTTGTTACCTCGACAAAACGATCTCGTGGCCACGACATAATATCACGTTCCCACGAGTTAATACGACGTTCCCACTACTTAATATGTCGTTGCCACGACAAAACTAAGTGAACCGAATACGACCCCTCACGGGCACCGTAGGTACGGGTTATATAGATAGAAAGGAATAAAAGTTGCCAACAGTGCCTAATAATATGGTTGACCTGGGGTACATTAAAAACTAAATGTAAAAAATAGGGAGGTAAAAGCAATTTTAGGAAGAAAGAAAACTAGAGATTTCTTACCTGAATCATTTGTCTTGGACACTAAGGTTAAAATAATAACAAAAATAGTAAGTTTGCCTTTTGATTAGAAAATAAGTTAGGCTTTTGATTAAAGCATAAACAAAATAAATAAATAAATAAATAAATAAAAATTAACCCAATTTCTTACATGAATCCTACATTTCCCTAGTTTAAAACTAACATAAACAAAGATGGGAGTAAGAATGCTTTACCTGAAATCAAATCTGCTTGTGCTTTGAATCAAATAAGCACACTTTTCATAGACTTACATATGAATTTTCTCAGAAACAACAAGCATGAATTAAACACGTATGGCATAAATTAAAAAGACAGTTAAAGAGGAAGAACTCCTTTTTATTTACTGAAAACATTATAAAATATGAACTCCCTTGTTCATTTCTATGTAACATGTTTACATGAACCACTATAAGCAGAGGCAGACAGATCACCAAACGGTCCCACAAAGATTTCAGAGAGAGATAATCCTGATCATTCGGACGAGAACATATACTGCGATTTTAACTTTTCCCTCCTAGTTAAATCAAAGCGAACCCTAAACACCTTCAGTAACATGAAACGAAACAATAACAGCTCAGGCATTGGCGCTGAAGTCAAACTAGCGCTAGACGTTTACATTCACAGTAAGATTATAATGGCGTTTGATACATCAGATCAGGCTGTTTTTGGACTTGCACATTATCAGAATACAGACGCACTACCACAACACAACAGCACACAACTCACTCACTGTGACCAGATACACAATCGGCCCAATACACTTACAGCATAAACTTTGGGATGACTTCCTGATGATTTTTTTTTTTTTTTTAAATTAATCAACCCCAAAACACAGTTTCTGTCTGTGGTTTCCCTGCAGAAATAAAAACAGCATCAGCATGATGAATGTTTTGGCCATTATGGTCTCACGCACACATTCACGCATGCAAACGGAAAGCAAAGTTCTTCGATTTTGGTCCAATCATGGCATTGACCAGTGTTTTACAGGTCAGAAGGACTGTCCATGTGTGAGGTGCTTGTGTAACAGGCACGCTAACTTCCTTTAGCATCCTAAGCATAGCAGAAGGGCACAGCCGATTAAATAATTACATTCTCATAGCATTTTAAATATAGTGTTATAGCTCAAGCGGGATGTTCCCTGTGTGCCTACCCGCTAAATGTAACTTAAAAAGAATAGTTTTATTCATAAATGGCTGTATGTGCACTTTCACTGCATAGTGTTCTGCATCGAAATGTGTCTTCCTGCATAGCACCGATCATTAAACCCAAAACCAGAGGGACAGTGGACCCCGAACCCTAAACATCTCACCTACATAATAGCTACAAAGACATATTTTTCCTAAATATACACAACAACCCTCTCCGCAGGGAGAGAAAATTATGGCATCATCTGTCTGGATGGCGCTCGACAGTCACCATGAGCGTTGGTATGATCTGAACAGGATTAAACACAAACGTGTGTCCAGTCGCGATGTGTAGTGCACGGCTGTTTGTGTGTGGAAGAATGGATTCATGACTTCCTGTGTCGGACCGTGTCCATACTGCCATTTAGTTTGCTACGGCCTGACGTGGCCAAAGTGCTGCCGTCGGCGTGTCCAGGGACTCTGTCCCGCTCTGAAGACCCTTCCTGTCTGCGGCGACGTGTTTCTTTGTATCGGAGTGTGATGTCACTGTCAATGCAGAACACTCGGTCAGTTAACACGTTAGTCAGGACATTTAATCACTTTCTAATTTTTTAATATATGAAGAGTTCATTTGCAAAAACAGATAACACCGCTTTAAACAATTTTCAAAAATCGTGTTTTTTCATTGTGCATTCCAGTTAATCTCAATCAAACTGCAGTTGGATTATTTTGATTAAGTAAAAATAACTAAAAAATACAGCTAAAAACTACTAACACAATCAAACAATTATAATAAAAACATGATTTCGCAGCATATAGTATTGCCTCATGATTCTGACAATTAACTATTTTATATGCATATATGTTGCAGATTATATACAATGTGTGTATATCAATTTTTAAAAAGAATAAAATTAAACAATTCGCATAATATATACACACACGCATATACATACACATACACACCATTCTTAAAAAAATAATAAGCAAACTAGTATATACTGGGGCAGTATACATGTAAATAGCACTCTGAACAGAACCTTGATAGTCATTTGGACTATTTGGATATGATTTATCTTCAAATATAAGCTTGAAAATTACATTTTGTGCAAGAAAGCAGCTGTACTCTGCTTGCTTCCAGTTCCTTACACCACTTGAACACAAAATAATCTTTCATAAGGTTGAAGGGAATTACAAAGGTGTTCATAGTGGGCTGGGTTTACATGAATCTCACGTCATAAAAGCCAAGGTGCAAACATTTAACCACTTACATGACTCAGCCGAACACACAAGGCCTCTTCTTCGTAAGCATTTGAGTGTGCGGTTAAAAACTAGCCTAGAGCACCATCTGCTGTTAAAAACTAAGCTCAGAATCGATTCCAGAGAAAATCGCAATGCATTCTGAAAATCACAGAATCGATCCACAAATCGTGATGCACCGATTTATTGTCCCAGCCCTATTAATAAAAATTATTTTATTTGGCTATTGTGCTTATGGAGTTGATTTGCAGGTTTATTACCGGATGAAGAACCGCCACAAGGTCCAAATGAGGATGAGGACAATTCCGAGTATCCAGCATTGTGTGACGAAGAAGGGGATTGGCAGCATGATGGTGTTGGGATCGTATTTGACCACGATCAGAAACTCCGTAACAGTGATGGCCGCCACAATCCACGCTTGCTGGCCCAACTTTTTATGGAATTTCCTAGAATCCAAATGATACATGAGATTTATTTACTGTACAAACACAAAAATGTATGGCAGCAAAAAAAAAAAAAAAAAAAACAGTTCCTAGTGAGCTGCCTAACTAGGTCATATTTTTAGGCCTCATTAGCATGTCTCAGACAAAAAAAGAGCCACTCCAAACAACAAATATCTGTTTATTTGCAAATAACTTCCAAAATGGAAGGAAGAACTGAGGGAAACTGATTTTAAACACAAACGGACTATTTCACCCAATAAATGTGCATAGCATGTACTTAAAGCATCAAATCATTATCTTAGCAAACTGCAAGTCAACTTTCCACTGGATTCAGATGTTAACGAAACCGCTGCTCGTGTCAGATTAAAGGAATAGTTCATTCAAAAATGAAAATTTGCTGAATGTTTACGCACCCTCAGGAAATCCTAGATGTACTGTAGATGTTGTTTCTTCATCGGTAAAGATTTGGAGAAATTTAGCATTATATCACTTGCTCAACAATGGATCCTTTGCACAGAATGGGTGCCATCAGAATGAGAGTCCAAACAGCTGATAAAAACTCCCGTTCATCAAGTAACATCTTGTGAAAGAAAAAGCTGCATGTTTATAATAAGCTTTTCACTTCACAAGATATTAAATGACGAACTGAAGTCATGTGGATTATTGGTGAGCAAGTGATGTAATGTGAAATATCTCCAAATCTGTTCAAATGAAGAAACAAACTCATCTACGTCCTGGATGGCCTGAATGCAAGTAAAATGTCATTTTTGGGTGAGCTATTCCTTTAAGCCAGAATGCTGTCTTAGAAGGTAGCAGCCTACATAGACAACAGATCTCGACTGAACTTACGGATCATCCATGAAGTCGTAGATCTCTCGCATGGCCACTCCACCCACATTCACAAAGAAGACGAGCCGCAAAAGCACCAGATAATGTTCAGGAGGCATCCACAACACAAACTTCAAATAAAACGTATTCAGCTCCGCCAACAAGAACTGCAAATAAGTCAAAGAAAATGGCATCATTTTTCCATTTAAAATCATTGTGCAGTGATTGCATGTACTGATCATGTGACTCACCAGGAAAATAATACCCAACACCGCTAGCCATCTTCGCAGGTTAGATGCGGGACGCCACTCAAACTTCACCCAGCTGTACGGGGTAAACTGGAAGGCAATACGTTTAATTTTCCCCCTGAAACATAAAATTGCAGAATGTCATATCAGTTCAATGTGTTTGACCTGCAGAGACATCTTTTCAGAGGTTTATTGTGTTTTTACTTGTATGTTGGGATGTTCCACAACCCCTGCCACTGATACGGCTTCATGGAGAGCCAACCGAGAGTCTTCATGCCACAGTAAATGCCCAACCCGTTACACACCAACACATCCATGATCCACTGCAGCAGGAGAGAGTCACTTCATGAGCATTTGTTTTATCTGGCCTCTTTAAAACAAGACGATGCATGATTCAATGGGTGTATTTGGTTTGTTTTACTCACATGATCCCACCAGCACTCAGAGAAGTTGGGCAGCTGGTGTTCGAGGCTGTACTCCAGGAACTCAAACATCACACTGATGATCATACACATCCACCAGTCCCTGATCACCAGCGTCTGACACACACAGACATAAAACACATGACTAATAGTTTCTAATTCAAATTTTTGATGCCGTCTGCTGATTTTAGGCATGTGGTAGCGCGTTCACAGATCAGTTCAGATTTTGACCAACCTTAATGTACCAGCCGAGAAAATGGGCAGGAACAAATCCATCCATTTTGTCCTGTTAGGAAAATAATAAAATAATTAAAAAAAAAAAAAAACCTAATTATTCCCTGCTGCAAAATCAAGCTCAAGTATTAAATACAACATGAAATTAAAATGTGCTCTTTTTATTTCAATAAATGACCTTGGCCTTACCAATTGATCTATGCATGTCTCTTTTTTTAACATTCAGTTTGATTTGGAAATACACCAAATTACAGAACTTAATGTTGTTCCTATATAGCTATGCTAGTTTTATGTCTCTCATATCACACTGTATCCTCTCAATAATATTTCAATTTATATAAATATTTCATGTCTTTTTATTTACTTATTTAACAATTAACCATGTAAGAGTAGGATAATGTACAGTAAGACAGTCATTATCACTACAGAGTTTATGACTATACATTATCTCTAACATACTGTACATGCATAATAAATCTGTGATGAATGATCCGATATTTAAGTGACTAGCCATATGCACAACCCTCTGTAATGGATGCATCTGTATTATCCATGTCAATATTGTTTATTAATATCGATTTTAACGCATACCCAGATATTGTGGAAGGGGTCGGCAGGATGTCCAGGGTCATAAATGAGGCAGTTTCCGCCATAATCTCTTTCAGGAAGAGGGACGCCAAGTTTTGGGTCAATGTACTTCATAAACTGCCTGCCATCATGCACTGTCTGAAAGAAAAATCAGAAATTTGAATATGACACAATATGGATAAAACATATGTAAAGTTGTGCTGTTGAGGCTGGTAACAAACCTGAAACAGGATGAAGATGAGGAAGAGTTCATACACAACAGAAACGCATAGCCAGAAACGCCAGTATGCTGCAAAGAGAAACACATACCCATAAATATTAACTCTCATGTTAACATATAAAAGCACTTAAAATAATAATGCACTAAAATACAAATAACTAGAGAATTGCGGGGGGGTTATGTTGGATGATTGAAATGTTTGTTTACTGTATCACACCTGAACTATTACAATTAATCTGCATTTGGGTTATTGGGGTGTGTTGATTATTTAAGATTAGATGGTTACTTGAAATATTATTTTCATGGCAAACTCAAAAAGTACTTTCAGATAAAGGATCCACACTCACTGTATCTTCTTAAAGACTTGTGATTTATTTTTGATAACAATAACAATACAATTTCAGTTAAAAAAACATTTATAGGCAATGTATTATAGAATTTTAAAATTACAGAAAATATTTTTCTTTCAACAACATAAAAACATAGCAATTATTCAAGCTATTTCAGTGTTTCTGTGAGCCATTATAAGCCACCACATACATTCATGAAGCATTTGGTCAATATCTAGAAAGGAAACAAACCCTTTTTTTTTTTTTTTTTTTTTTTTTTTTTTTTTTTTTTTTTTTTTTAAGTTAACATGCTTGAATTAAGGATTTGAGATTAAAACTGTGAAGCCCTTTTGATTACAACCATTTGTTTGCATCTACGTCTCTAAAGACTGTCTCTATGCTGGAGTCCCCAGACGCTCTTCTCTTCTAAAACGACCTCACATACTTCACTGGGATTGATATTTAACACCGTTCACTGTGACAGGTAGCCTAACTTATAATTTGTGTCTACATTCGTCGGTTATCTCATGCCATTGAGGCCTGAATGACCGGAGGAGGAGACCTTCAATCATCTTTTAGGTTTTGTGAGCGATGTATTGAAAGCGCTGATCCAGCTCGTCCAGCAAAGCAAGTCGAACCTCATTACAGTGAGCACAACAGAGAGCGTTTTGAAGGAGATGTGAATTACTGTTGCTATAACAGTATACTCATTGTTTCTTATGTTGAAACTCTGTTTTAAACTGTCTCTAGGGAAACCTACGTCACCTACTCATTATCTACTCATAATTTAAAGAAGTTAAACTACAGTCAACCTACATCTTTAGCAGTGCGCTACAAAAGCTATGTTTCTCAGGCACACAAACAAAGAAGAATGCATCAAACTCGAATACAAATTTACAGTAGGGCTGCAAAATGCACATTGCCATTTTTCCCAATAAAAATTAACTGCGATTTTAAATGTGATTTTGGGCTGCACAAAAAAGTAGTAGTAGTTATTTATTTTTATTGCCCTTGCACAAAATAAAACCAAATAACACAGAAATACAACAGATAAAATACTAGATTTTTTAAAATTAATATATGATGAAAAATCTAAAATCTTTTAAGGTAAAACCTTACTGAACATGTCCCTGAGTGACTGCACAAATAAAAATAAAAATAAAAAATCTTGTTTTTTCAGAACTGCACACTTGTCCAAAAAGTGATTATATAGAAATATATATATATATATAAAAAAAATAATAATTATTAGATTGCTGATTACTACTAAATAAAAAAATATTAATATTATAAATATTATAAAACAAATTGTAACATTTCACTGTAAAATAATATTTATGATAATAATCAAGTTTATTACACAGAACTGTAAAATTACAATTCTAGTATTTATACCAATATTTATTTATTGTCTTAATTTCTTTATTTTTGATTACATGTGCAGCCTTACAGTAAATATATATTTTAAAAACTCCTAATCTACATAATCAGTGCTAAAATAGAGATAATCTGCAGTTTAATTATTTAACTTCATATTGCAACACAAAAAGACATAAAATGGCAAGTACATACTTCTGGGAACACTATTGAGTGACTCAAATGACTTGGTGAAACATTTTAAATGAACTGGTTCACTGAGATGAAGACAAATGAATCAGTCTTCTCAACATGACTTGCAAGGTCCTTTTAGAGGACTCTCTGATGATTGCATCAGCCCGCATAATTGTAATGCAACGTGATAAAACGATGTATTTGTTTAGTCACGCATCACTGTTAGTTGTTGGAAAGCATGTTACTGGAAAAGCTGCGCTATTCTTAAAACAGCTGAGTGACTGTCACATTACTGAAACCTGTGGTTAAATCACTACTTTTAGCTACTCCACCTCACAATTACAGCCTCTCAAAGTTGACCTGAAGGTGATGTGAAACCTGGATTAAGGTTAAATCATCAGTAACAAAGGTTACTGTTCTGACTTCAGTTAGGGTTAGATCATGGAAAGGTTACTGGTCTGACCTGGATGAGGACGTGTGAAGGGACCATCTTTAGCTTGTGTTACTCCAAAACAAAGGAACACCAGAATACTGGCCACAATTCCTCTGAAAAAGACAAAAAAAATAAATACACAAATTAAAAACAAACACTGGAGAAAATGTGAGTGGTTCTTTCTGTGGAAAACTCGCCTCCACGATGCTAAGGTGTTTCTAGGATGTTGCTAGTCAGCTGCTAAAGAACAGAATAGAATAGAAGAACAGAATAGGGGAAAGGGAAAGGGAAGTGGTGTGTGGCCAAGTATCATGACCCATACTTGGAATTTGTTCTCTGCACTTAACCCATCCAAGTGCATGCACACAGTAGTGAACATACACCCAGAGCAGTGGGCAGCCAATGCTGTGGCGCCCGGGGAGCAGTTGGGGGTTTGGTGCCTTGCTCAAGGGTCTCACCTCAGTCGTGGTATTGAGGACGGAGAGAGTGCTGGTTATTCACTCCCCCCACCTACAATTCCCGAGCCTCGAACCCACGACCTTTGGGTTACAAGTCCGACTCTCTATCCATTAGGCCACGGCTGCCCCTGAATAGAAACAATGGCGGCCCACTTTTTAGTGACCTTGTTTCCAAAAGTATTTATCTATTCATTTTTCACCATAGAGATTTTTTTTTAAAAGTCTTTAAGGAGTTAAAAGTCATGAACCAAACCAACTAGCTACACGATGAATAACTTTATAAGTTATAAAATCAGAATTGCAAGATATAAAGTCGCAATTGTGAGAAATTCTGCAATACTGCCTTCTTTTCTCACAATTGTGAGATATAAACTTGCAATTGCGAGTTATAAAGTCCAATTTTTATATCTCACAATTCTGACTTTTAGTGCTGGGCAACGATTAATCGTGATTAATCGCATCCAAAATAAAAGTTGTGTACAAAATATGTGTGTGTACTGTGTATATTTATTATCCATATATAAATACACACACATACAGTATATATTTTGAAATTATTTACATGTATTTAGATGAATATATTTATATTCATATAATTTCTATTACATATTATATTTAATACATATAAACATAGCATTGTTATTAAATATATACAAGCATGTGTGTGTATTTATATATACACATAATAAATATACACAGTACACACATATATTATGTACACGAAAACTTTTATTTTGGATGCAATTAATCGTTGCCCAGCACTACTGACTTTATTAACTGGCAATTGCGTGTTGTCAAGTCAGAATTGCGAGACAAACTTGCAGTTAAACCTTTTTTTCTCAGAACTGCGAGTTTATGTGATTTATATGATGCAATTCTGAGAAAAAAAAAAAAAAGTCAGAACTGTGAGTTGGAAAGTCGCAGTTACCTTTTTTATTTTTTTGGAATTGGACTTCCATAGTTCTCTGATTGGTGGAGGGTCGCTGCAGAATCATGGGTAATGTGGTTTTTCCACCAGGAAATCAATGACTTTAAGCAATAAGTTGAAATAATGAGGGGTGATGGTGTCATCAAAAGCATATCATCGATTAACAACCCTGCAGTAGGTCTGTCTTTAAAGGTTTCTATACTATTGTTCAAAAATCAATCAAAACCAAACTTTTGTAGTGTTTCAGGTAGTCGTCTCACAAAGTTCAATACTTAGGGGTTGGTTCAAAACTTGCAAGAACTTCTAATAAATCTACACACTGTATTCATACTGAAATACTAGCTGCACTTTCTTCTGATAAAGGTCAAGTGCATTTAAGCACAGCAGGTCAGTCTGTGACCTGGACTTTGTGATCAGCAGCAGATGTCACACATAATCCTGTTAGCCAACAGGAAGCATGCCACTTGCCAAGGCCATCCCAAGTACAGCCATGTGGCATTTCTGTCCACATCGGACCACATTAACTTTAGCTTCTGCTCAGGAGGAAATGGTGTGTCTCATTCTCTGGTGATGTGAACTGCATTCTGGTCTCAGTGCTAAAAGTAAAGGACACACTGACTGCATGCCAACCATACCTTTTAGTGTTGTACGCCGTGTCATGTGGCGTCTCCTCCAATAGTGTCACATAAACCAGAGCACATGTCAGGATGAACAGCACTGTCACAGTATGTGCCCTCCTGCAGAGAGAAAGATGAAACAAGAGTACAAAGCTTGCATTCAAATGTTACTGGCAGAAGTCTGGTTTGGGCTTTTTTCCATGTTCAAAACCTGCTGAGCTGGTATACAGGTTGATCATAAACACAGCCACACCTCAACACACACACATAGGGGGAGAAAGGAGAGATCAGTACAGTAGTTTATTACGACAAATCCAGTTCTTGGAATTGATTTTCAAGGGGCAATTTGACCTTTAAGAGGTCAAGTTTTTATTCTTAACAATTATGGCTGTTACCTATAAAAAAAATGAAGGTAGCTTTAAATAATTACAGGTAAAAAAAACTTTTCAAAGCCTGTAATTGAGAGAAAAGCATAGCATTTAAAGGGATACTGCACACAAATATTTAAGTCAAGACAACACTACTGTAAAATTTTTTTAAAATAAATAATAAAATAAAATTAAGACATTTGAAAAAAAAATAAAAAATTTTTTTGGACAAACTATCACTTTAGGCTTTACAGTTTAGACATCCTAAAACAAAGAAAAACAATTGAAGCAAACAACTTGGCATAAGTATTATTGGATTGTTATAATTATGATTAATATTACATATTATTAATTTGTTATTAATAATTATTAATTTAGTTATTGCATTTAAAATCAGAATAAGAAATAAAACAAAACTGTTTCTGAAAATTTGTTATACATTTTAGCATTAGTACTATTGGATTTCTATTATTATTATTATAAATATTAACAACAACAATAATAATTTGATTTATAGTTGTAATCTGATTTAATTACTGCATTAAAAATCAAGATTAAAACAAAAACAAGTCCTGAATATTGGCTGTAACAGTCCAAAACTAAAACAATTTATGCAGACAATCAGCATAAATGTTATTGGATTATTATTATTAATACAATAAATACTAGGATTAACAAAAAAATATTATTATTACTGTTATAGTAATTTGGGATTCTTTGGGATACTATGAAATATATCAAATGTCATTCTTTGTTAACATTTATACAAACTATACACCGATCTGTCATGATTTTCTTCTCTACAGTTCTGTGTGTAAGAGACTAGGAGAGAAAGAGTCTCGTCCACAGCATCTGTCCATCTTAAATCCTTTAATTGATCAAGTGTCATTCTGCTGAGGTTGCAGGAGAGAGAAAAGCCAAGCAAAGCTGTAATACTACTGAACAGCCTCTGGACATCACACACATACACACACACAACATCATATCCCTCTACACACTTACTAAAGAAAGACAATGAAATCAAAGAACACAATCAGCTAATAAACAATCATAAACATTAACATGAAAGGTGTGAACTCACCAAAAGAACGTGTTGGTTCCATCATCGAACACTTCACACTCAGAACGGCCGGTTATGGAGAGATCATCTGTGCCTGACCTCTTCCACTCGCCTTTAGCCATCACAGCAGAACTTAAACTAAACCTGAACTAAACCTAACCCACCTATGATTTCACTGACAACTACCTAAACCCAACACACATGAAACAAACTTAATCTCACACAAAACATATATGACTTCCAACCTAAACTTAACAGACACCCGTGATTTCAAACTGAACTAAACCTAGCTGACACCTGAACTATCTATAACCCAACAGACCAGTCATGTCAAACTGAACTAAACCAACAGACCTGTGCTGAACTGACTCAACCTGACCTGCAACTAAACAGACCCCTAACCCATCATACCCATGCTGTGATTCACAACCAAACCAATCCTGACCAACACACCTGAAATTAAAACTCAATCCTAACTAACCTAACTCACTTGCGCTGAGATTTAAGCCTGAACTAACTAAACCAGAATAAATCACTACAACCCAATAACTAACCCAAACCAACAAAGACTCACCTGAACTACTTAAACCAGCGCAGCTGTACGGAGACTTCAACCTGGAATAAAACATAAAACTACATAAAATCACAGTAAGCCACAGAAGCTCGTGCGCGTCCCGCCACTGGCCGGTAACAGAGCGCGAGCGCATTAACCGGATCACCAGTCGTTCATGAACGAGAGGTTTTGAGAACCGGCAGGAAAATGACCTCTTCAAGCTTCATATATGAACACAAAGCGAACGCACCATCCTCTGAAGCCCAATAAAACGATTTTTTCAGTATGCAGCAGGCGCAAGCGCACCTCTCGTGCGCTTCAGAAAAATATATATCGTAAGGTCGCGCGGCATGGCGTCATTTCCGCTCATCCCACAGGCGGCGTCACAAATTTGTGTTTTTGGTCATCAAACCATGTGCACAACATGCCGCTCTGTTTTGCATCCACAATCAGTGATGAACACATCATTATATATTTATTATTCATTGTTTATATACATGTATTTAATAAAGTTGTAACGTGATATATAGTTCTAAGTATACTATAGCCTATACTTTATATATTATATTATACTCATTAGTTTATTAAACATGAGCGCACTAACAATCTTTCAGATGAAGACTAATAAACGTGTCTTTACAGGTTTACACACAGGATGACAGATTATGCGGTGTGGTGGAAAGGTTTACATAATCATAAGAAATTTCCATCACATGATCACAGGAGACATTCTGAAAGACCATGTCTTCCACAGTAAAAAAGTACATTAAACCAGGAACTAATAGTCTGTGATAATATCCATACATTATGTAAGCAGCCTGTTTATGCAAAACACATTATCTCCTGTTTTTGCGTGGTAATGGTGTTTACAACTCTAAAAGCCTTTACAGGAAGCAGAGTCAGCACAAATAGGCTACAACACTTAGTCAGTTCACTTATTTATAATCGTAAGGGTTTAACTACCATATTACTAAGTTTTAACGTTCCCTATGTCTCTCTCATAGAGCTTGTTAAACTTTGCTGCTGCAGAGCAAGATGCACTGAAAAAATATTTTGTGTGTATTTGTTAAGCTCCAGTTCAGGCCCATACGTCCACTAAAACATACAGATTACAGAATATAAATATGATGATGATTGAAGCCAGGAATTAACAAGGTCATAAACTTCTTATCTAATCTTATTTACATTTACCTCAAAGTTTATTTAACGTAATACTACACTGTGATGAAAAGGAGGCGCTGTTGCACTATTCACAAACACAAAGCGCAACTACTGGACAGAAACAATTTATTGTTAGCGGGTTTTTTTCAACTACGGACTTTGCGAAGGTCAAATTAATACTGAAATTGAAACTTTATACTTTAATGATTTTATTAGGCTACCCCCCGGTTTCACAGACAAGGCTTAAGCCTAGTCCCAGACTAAAATGTAAATCTGAGCTGTTTCAACTGAAAGAAACTTGCACTGACTGATCTTAAAATATGTCAGTGCGTTTGTTTTGTCTCAAGATGCACACCAGTGATGTTATTTTCTAAAAATTTCTTGAATGTCCTAATTGAACTATGGCCTAATCGTGGCTTAGTCTAAGCCCTGTTTGTGAAACCGGGCCTACAAGTTTCTAATTTCTTAATAATATAAATTAATATAATAAAGCACTGATTTAGTTTTGCTGCTTTTAAATCCTTTAATCAGTGTCTAGACTTTGTTTTTTTTTTGCCCTTGTCCCAGACCCATATTTTAATATTGAAATGAAAACTCATGGTAAAAATATAAATTATTATATGTTTTTAAAAGTGTGAAATAAACAAGTTGATTCAAAATGTAAATCATGCATATAAAATAATTTATAGTTACGTGTTTACCAAGGACAAAACAGTGTCAGTGAAGAACGTGTTAAATTAAATATGAGACAATTTTATGGGAAATCGAAGTAAATGTTACTTGAATATAATGTTTTTATTGTGTATTATTCCAATCAAACTGTCAAATACATTTTTGTATATGGCTTGCATGACAGGCCACACATATACCACATATTCTTTAGAAAATAAATTATTAGCATCTAACTTAACACTTTTTGATGGCTATTTTTTTGATGTGCTGGATTATAATTACTGTTTAATTAGACTGTCATTATTTTAACGTATTTTACTCCAGGTGGTGCGGGGGAAAAGCGCTAAAATTATAAATTTAAACGAAGAGCGTAAGGCAACGAGGCACAACCAATCATAGCAGAATATATGCGGGTCTAACCAATCACAAGTGAGTAGAGGCGGGTCTAACAACAGAACCAAAAGGGTGGGAGATGTTGACCAATAGGAGCGCAGCGTGTGGTTTTACACCGCTGAGGCGCAGGACTTTAAATCTGACGAGATTAAATCACGGCCAGATCTGGAAATTTCCGAATTATAACGACGTGTGTTGTAATTCACACTGACTTTTTTTTTTTGCCCTCAGGAATTTTTAAACTCATCTGGCCCGTTTTATTCTGGATTTGTCCACTATCGACGATGTCTGGCGTCCTGCTTTCCACCATCGCCAGGGAAAGACTGGCCTCACCAAAAACTGTCCCTCAGAGGAACACCGAGATTCTTCCTCTACTGAAGCGCACGGGAACATGCCGAAATCTGTTTGGACCGGTGGATCATGACGAGCTGAGGCGAGAATTATCGTCCAAACTTCGCGAAATATCTGAACGAGATCAGTTGAGATGGAACTTCAATTTTAGTGAAGGACAGCCGCTGGACGGGGATTTAAAATGGGAGGAAAGCCGAGCTGAGGACTGTCCGCAGTTTTACAGAGAAAAGACTGCCGTATCAAAGAGGCCTTTTGTGGACTTGCCCACGACAGAAAGAATCACTCAAGTTGCCCCAAAATATGGGGGTCGTTCAGTGAATGTTTTGAACCAAAAGAATCAGACAAGCAAGTGTAACCGAAGAAAATTATCTCGCAAAACAGTCGTTCGCGTCCAGACGAAGAGATTCACAGACACGCGCATTACAGGTAAATAATACGCGACCAATAATACTGCTATAAAATAAACAGTAGTTATATATAACAGAAGAATGACAGTATATTAAAAAAATACAAAGTGCTCATGTTTTTAATGTTGTGAATTTGTTTTCTTGTAGATTTTTATGGAAAGAGAAAGAAAACGGACAGCATCCATAACGAAAGCAGTAACATGGAGTGAAAACACCTCTTATGAAGAAAAAAACGCACCAGTCAGTGCGTCACAGAGTGGTGGCGGGAAAAGGCCGGAAGTAATGACGTCTCAGTGTCTGACTCACGTTATTACGTGATAATGTGATTCTGGAATCGTATTTATTCACTACTGTACGTGCGGTTTAAACATATATGAGCAGCTCTGGTTGCTCTTTACAGTGTACAACTGAAAGGTAACTTTAAATTAAAGTCAGGACAAGTAAGCCTATTTATTGTTGTCTAATATATATCAACATGTATATATTTTGTAATGACCTAAGTTATTTATTTATTGTTTTTCCACTTTTACATTTCATGTGTACTTTGTGGTCGATGATGTAGCTTTTTATTTTCTTGAGCAAAATCACAATCCTGAGCCATATTTGTCATTGTTGTACAGAAGTTCCTTTAATAAATGTGTTCATATAAACTTAAGTTGTGTCTCGTCTAATTTTTTTTCCAGCCTGCTAAAGATATAATAGTTAAAATAACAGGCTTCTATACCTTCTAGAGTTCTATACCTTTACAAGCATACACTGTGTTGACTGGGGTCTTGTGATTTTGTACCTTTACAGTAACACACATCCAGCATAACAGTATTATTTGGGTCATTCTTGTTAAGTAATACCATTTGAGCTTTGTAATTAAAAATTAATGATCTTTTCTGGGTAAGCTCAGAACGGAAACTTTAACCTGATAACACAATCGTATGAAAATTATGTAAAAGCACACTGAAATAAAATTGGTGTAGAAATAATTTTTACTCAGGAATTGCTAGGAAATTTCACAGTTAGAAAGAAATGGCAAGTAACATGCAATTTTTAATAAGAAAAAGTATTTTCTTGTAAAACACACAAAATTGTTTTATTTACAAAAAAGTGCAAAACTAAAGTTGGTCATTGCTTAAGGTTCTCAACTTTCTGTAATTTTACGTAATAGGAATGAATATGTGAGACAAATATTTATAGCTTATTATGTATAATAAACAGTGTTAATTTAGTATTGAAGTATTATAGTTTTATTACTATTTTGAATCAATTATAGCCTCTTTATATTTTCTGTTTTTATTATAAGTTTATTTAAAGTTTTTGTAATTTTCTTGTGTTTTTGTCATTTTTAGTAGTTTTTTTATCTGTATAGTTTTTAATAAGTTTTATTTCTGTTGTATTTTTAATTACTATCAAGTTAAACAAAATTAAAATTAGAAATGATACCTTTACAACTTTTATATTTTATTTTATTTTAGTTAACGTTTATTTCAACCTATTTTTTCCCACTATAGTTTTAATTTTACTTTTACATAACCTAGTTACACAGGCTAATTATTAATAACCCTGATAATATATACATATTATAGGATGGAATAAGTGAGGCAAATATTTTTGCGAGTTTTCCTCAACAAAATGATTTCACTTTTCCAATTAAAACAATGTTTACAAGAAAACATGTTTGCAAACATTTCAATTATAAAAATACATAAATATCGGAATAATTGTTAATATATTGACTATTTTTCATGTTAGAACTTGGCAACAAAATGGCAACATTTTTTAAACGAACTTAACCAAGGTATCAACACAAACCTCACTATTTGAGGTATCATTACTGTCCGCAGCCCAAACATCATCAACATTAGCCTAATATTAGCATTAGTGGTTTTTTCAAATTGCCTTTGCAAGCCCAACTAAAAGAAAGAAAATGCCGACGAGGGAGGGGAAGAGGACTTGAATGTTTTCAAGACCACATAGGCAGAACAAAAGCGACTCGAAAACGAGCGGGAGAGATGAAAGAGTGCGGCAGAGATGAAAAGAAAGGATGAGAGCGTGCCATCTCGCTTTGACCTGCAAATTAGGCCGAATTAAAGCTCTGTGACCCGCGAAAACACCTGCTGGAGCGCGCGCATAGTAATGGCGCGTGCTGCATACGAAAAAACAGACTCGCCGGTGATCTCCTTAATATTCATGCGTGTTTAACATCTGTATGACAGAGAGCCCATCCTCACTCTCAGACAGCAAACAGCTGCGTTCAAGATGCCCGGCCATTGTTATTATTAGTACAAATATCGTTTTTTGAGTTTCTAATCCCAGACCAGTTTCTGATTGTATTTGCTTGACTTCAAACTTAAAATTTCAAAGCTCTCCTAAAATTGACAAAGTACTTAAACTACAAAAGACTTACCTGTACAAACAAGATAAAAGAAACACCAGATAAAAGAACCAGCGTATACCAGGAACAGGAAGGACCGCTTGACTCCAATTACTTTTAATTGATGTGGTTTTCTAGGCACCTACAAGGATGTAAGTCACAACTGGGGGACCAAATGTAATGGTCTGCGACTAAAAGTCCACATCAGTCATACACAATTGTAAATATGGGGGTAGGAGCAATGCACATCAAACATAATTTAAACAGCACTGTATTAACAAAATTAGGCCTAAATATAATTTATAACATAAAAATGACCCTGAATGAATGGCAAGATTGCAAGTTATAGGGTTGCAATTTTAACCTAAATTAATCTAGCTACTTTAGGACAAAATAGTGGTTTGTGGTTGTTGATACTTGCCATAAGCTGAGGTTATATGTGTTTGATCATGTTTTATAGAAGAACTAGTTGAATGAGCTTGACGAATGCAGTTAATACTACAATATTTGAAAAAAAAAAAATGAAATGAAATTATTTACTTATTTTCCTACCATGCTGTAGAAAGCAACTCGATCTCATGGCAATTCATACATATTTTAAGAGGTGGGTAATTCGTACAACCTCACTCCTACGAATTTGTACGATTTTTGCTAAATTGTACATATTTTACGAATTACCCAATTCGTATGAATTCGTACGAATGACCTACCCCTAACCCTGTGCCCGTCATTGGGTCTAGACAAATCGTACAAAATTGTACGAATTCGTACGAATTAGCCACCTCATAAAATACGCACAAATTGGTCATGAGATAGCTCGGTGTTCAAATTTTAAGAGTTGTTACATTCATAAAAAAATTATGCGTAAACAGGGTTGAATATTAACTACTATATTTTTATGTGTGTGTGTGGGGGGGGGGGGTAATTAAATGTAGTTAATAATTAAAAATAAGTTCTTACTGCAATCAACTGAATAATAATTCTATAGATCAAAAGTCTACATTCAAAGGGCCAAATCTGAATTTTCATCAGTGTCAAAGGTCTGGACCGGTACAATTGGTTATTACAAAACTTGTTTTTAATAAACATAGCTACATAACATATAACAAATCAACACTAATTTTTTGGGGGAAAAAAGTGCCCTTTGCATTCAAAATACATTAATAACAAGTGCAAAAGTGGCAAAACAATTAATTTAAGTGTCAGCATTAGAGGAAGACCGATATGGGTTTTTCTAGCGATCGATGACCAATATATGATGCCGATTTTTTTGGCCGATATATTTGGCCTATTTTCTTTTTTTCCCCCTTCATCTCATAAAAGAGAGTAGAGTAATTGTTTATTGCAGGGCACAACATGGTAGTAGTAGTAGTAGCCGAACTCATACTAATAATACAGCTCAAAACATAAGCACCTTCTCAAAACAGTTCTGAAGCTTTTCGTTTGTTTGCTGCCAGACAGCCACAGTGTTTCCCACAGATTTGCAAATGGATTCTCTGCCAGCAGGAGGCGCTGTTGCACCGCAGGTATAATGGTTTCCCCGGTAACGGCTGTAATCAAATCAGCGCTGCGTTCACAAACGCTACATTACAGAAAAGACGAAATGAAATACATTCATATAAAAACCCCTGCGTCGCATTTTTATTTTGAATCGTGCAATGCTCATGTTTCAACGTAACGTTATACGCCTTTTGGAAAATCTACCTATTTGTGCCGGTCAGTTTTGATATAGTGACGGGCCGCCACAAATAACTCAATTTATGGGAAACACTTGCTATAAGTCAAATGGCCATATAAGTGATAACAAAAAAACAAAACAAAAAAAATCTCATATTAGCGGTGAAATGTCACCTGATTACGCTCACTGGATGTCATGACAACAAATGTCACGAAGGAAAAGTTTGAATATCTCGCCTTCGCTTTCATTTCGGATCATCTCCAAAAAGACATTAAAAAACTAAACAAATGATTTAAAAGTTTAACATGCGTTTATCAAAGTATGAAATATAATTAGTGCTCTTGAGATATGGAATGGATATATGGAATGCTATAGATAATCTCAAAATTTTGACATGACTTAAAGGAATAGTTCACCCAAAGATTAAATTTGCCATCCAAGAAATTTGTTTCTACAGATTTGACATAACTTTCTCACCAATGGATCCTCTGCAGTGAATGGGTGCCGTCAGAATGAGAGTCCAAACAGCTGATAAAAACACCACACCACTCCAGTCCATCAAGTCCATTTTGTAGAACTTCTAGCCAACATAGTCCATAATCCATATTAACACTTCCTCCAGTGAAAAAGTCTGTTTGGAGCCATTTTGAACTGTTTTTGCTTGTAATCGGTGCTTAATCTGAGCATATTTCACTCCTGATTCACATGAAACAACTTTTTCACTGGAAAAAGCAATATTATGGATAGAGGACTATATTTTAGCCATAAGTATAAAAATGTCTTAATGATGGATTTATTTCTTGCAAAAATGCAGCTTTTCGCTCTCATTCTGACGGCACCCATTCACTGCAGAGGATCCATTGGTGAGCAAGTGATGTAATGCTATTTCTTTAAATCTTTTCAAATGAAGAAACAAATCAACATTTTAAGAAGGAATACAGACACTTCATTCTAAGTTAGTTGTTATGGTTTTCCAATCAGCCTCACAAACAAAAACATGAGAATTGTGAATTAAAATATCAAAAAACATCCCCAAAATGTACTGTACTCGCGAAAAGTGCTTGTGTGTAAGAACCATACCTAGACTTGTGAACATAGTGAAATTACAGGGCAGATGTCGTCCCTCATGAGTGCTGAGATCTCCAGTTTTTCTCACCCACTCCACAGCTGCGTCTCCATGGACACCAGCTGGCCAACCACATCCAGCAGGGGGAGGGGTCAGCCGAGGGTGTAGATCACCAGCTGACGCTCACTCAAGCACATCAAATCCAGCCAATCTATGATGTCAGAATGTTGACACATGTGATCAAGCAGCAGTTATAAATTAGTAACTCACCAGCTGACTCAATGACTCTTCCTTGGGAAAAGTCTTGTCTGTATAATTAATAATTGGTTCTTGACATTTTTATTGTAGTATATGCTAATATAGATTTTGTTAATATTTTGAATTAGATTTGATTATTATATTTTCTGTTCTAATTTTAATTTTAAAGTTTTAGTAATTTTGTTGTTTTTATCATTTTTGTTAATCTCAGTGTTTTAATGTGTGTTGTTTATTTAATTTTTATTCTATTTAGTTTTATTTTAGTACTTCAAGTTAAACTAAACAAAAATGTGAAATGTTTAAGTTTCATTTCAGTTAAAATTAACTACAGTTAACTATAAAGTTAACTACATCAACCCTGGTTCTTAGGTGGTCTGCATGGTTGAATAAAAGTGAACAGAAGAACTAAATAAAATTGTACAAACAACATTATGTAGGCCACAGAAAGGTTTTAATGTGTTACTATGTTGACAAACTGTAAAAAAAAAAAAAAAAAAAAAAAAGTCTAACTTATTCAGGCTTAATTAGATAATATATATTCCAGGTGTTTATTTAAGATGTTTTTACACACGATATTTCATAAAAATGCTTTCACAAAAACGATGAAGGTTTGCAGTGTCTGAGGAGCTCTGTTGTAAATTACCCTATAGCGCCATCTGCTGGTTCTTACAAAATACTGTGAAGCATACTATTTATACAATGGTCCTTTGAGATGTACTATGGTATTTACATTGTATTTCTATTTAGAATATCATACGGTAATGGTCTCTGGCTCATGTCAAGGAAAAAAATACTTTATGATAGGCTACCTTTTTGTAAGTGGAGCTCTGGGCATTTTTTGGCACTAGAGGGCGACAACAAAATATAAATGTAGGTGTAACGTATTATGTATGTTTACATATTTGTCAAGTTTTTTTTTCCTTTTATCGAAGTGACTTGGATGTAAGATGCATATTTTATTAGTATGTACTGTATGTGAATGCACATCAAATATTTTAGTACCATGTTATTGATAAGAACTTAATATAACCTATCTAGTATACAAACTTTAAGTAGCAGAGAGGTGCTGTTTAGTGCGAGTTAAGTCCTTGATCTGTACTAACTGATAACAAATATACCAAGTCCGATGTCTTACCTGTTATTAAAATTGGGTGGGAGCTGAAAGCCACCCAGAAACTACCGAGCATCATTATAGAGCCTCAAACCATGCGGAAGGGCAAGATTATCCCTCAATTCTCTCAGATCGGCTGCATATAGACGTCTGCTGCAGCGGGTAATTTCAGTTTGTGGGTGTTTATGTGTGTGATCCTCCCTAATGTGGTTGTGCTCAAACCACAGGAGCTAAAAACCCTCCTGCTTCCTCCTGAAACCAGAAGAATCCTACTGATAATGAAGAAAAAACAGACAGCAGAAAACATAAGCTGCAACTCAATACAAGAAAATCTGTTTGAGAACAATACACAAGCTTCCCACAAGAGGTTATCTGCTGTCCTCCAGCAAAGCAACTGCTGCAGGGGATTGTCCCTGTAATAAGTGCACTGTAAATAGCCTCAGATAAAAGTGTCTAAATGAATGCTTATGTACTGCAAAATGACTACTCACAAGCAGCAAATCAAAAATATGGATTTGGACATATTAGCATGCATGTTGCGTTACAAAATGGCTAAAAACACTCAAGTTGTGGAGGTCCAGATGCCAAAATTAGACTGTTTGGTGGAGACGAGAAAGTTGAGATCCCTGCAGAAGATCTGTCTATCTTACTCTTAGTTTACACTTTTGTACAGTTTTTAATCAATGATCTTATTGCAGGTGTTCTCCTCTCTTTCTCTCCCTGGAAAGACTGCCAACTAGTCCAAGTCAAAACATACTTTAATTGAGTCACAAAGTGATTATTCAGTGTCTTTTTATCAAAAGAACACGCTGAAGGCCATGTGAACCAAAAGAGCAACTCAGTATCAGTGCAGGTGTAAGGTCAGCTGAAGTGAGACACAGTAAATTACAGAGGCCTAAAATCATGGTTTCATCCAGGCAGTTCTATGAACATATCTTAAATGTCTGACAAAAATATACTATACTATAATGTTAACGCTGTGCAATATGAACAAACATGCTCACATCATATTGCATACTCCCCAAAAAATAAAACATGAAAAAAACATTATGATGAATAGTATGAAAAAAATATTTAGCGCATATCTATATCTATATCTATCTATATCTATATATATATATATATATATATATACACACACACTATATTGCCAAAAGTATTGGGTCGCCCCCTTCTAATGAACAGGTTTGACTACTTTAGTAATTTCCATGAGTACAAATCTTAATTTTAAAGCATATAATGATATTCTAGGGAATTGTGTGCTTCTAATATTATAGCAACAGTTTGGACAGGACCCGTTTCTATTCTAACATGACA
>JAFVLL020009967.1:0-23287 GCA_021397915.2 Tor tambroides | reverse complement strand
TGGGAGAGGGAGGTTGGGTGGGATATATTCCCAGGCATACAGTTCGGGAGATGGGTGAATGACGAGTGTATCCGAGTGAAAGTCTATTAAGTCTCCCAGGTCCAGATCGTGCTCACCCCCAGTGGTGGCGCCGCGGGCGGGGCTTTCCATAGCCCCCGCGATCTCCACAGCTGTGTCCACCGTCGCTTGTACTGTCGGCTCTCGCACCTGGTCAGACCTTTGGGGCTCAGGCTCCGGGACGATCGTCCGCTCTGTCGCTCTTGATGGCGATGGCTCAACGACCGCGGCAGGCTCTGGCTCTCTGTCTGCGGTGGGCTCGGGCAGCTCCGCGTTGCGGGGTGGTAGTTGACTGGGCTCTGGGTCCTGAGTGGGGCTGGTGTCGTTGTCCGCCTTGTCCACAGTCAGATGTGACTTGCAGGACACCAGTACCCACTCGATGAAGGCGGCTAGGCTCTCTCGAGGACCATCCCCGGACAACTGTTGTTAAGTCCAGCTTGGTAGAACGTGCTGAGGCAGTTGTCCGGGTAGTGCGTGTTATTCGCCAGGAACACAAAATCCTCGGTGTGGTCCTCGAGAGAGCGGTCCCCCTGCTCCAGCAGGAAGACGAGGACTGCAGGATCATCCATAAATCAAAATAAAAACTGACAAAAACGGGAAACAAAACGAGGGGAAACACGCCGCTATACTTTACTTCTTGGGTCGGTTATTCTGTCACCGTCACTGTACAGTGCACACACAATAGCCACACGAAGATGAAGGTTTGAAGGGAATAAGGTATTTAATATAATTCAAGATGAGGAAGTTCAGCACACACAGGGTAATATCAACAATAACCAACAACTGGAACTCAAATGATAGGAACTCATACAGAGCAGATAATGAGGGACAGACAGGTGGACACAATGAAGGTGATAAACTAATAATTAGACAATGAACTAATGGGAACAGGAACAGAACCAAATAAGGGCAAACAGGAAGGGAACACAGGCAGAAGACAAAACTTGAGTCCAGTTGGTTGTGACAATCGTATGGTGCTCATGTATTATTAATGGTTATTATTTTCAGTGTTGAACCGTTTTTGCTGCTTTTATTTTTGTAACATTATTAATGTCTTTATTGTCACTTTTGGTCAATTTAATGCATCCTTGCTGAATAAAACTGTTTTCACCATTGATAATAATCAGAAATGTTTCTTGAGCAGCAAATCAGATTTCTGAAGGATCACGTGACACTGAAGACTGGAGTAATGATGCTGAAAATTCAGCTGCGGATCACTGGAATAAATTATATTTTGCAATATATTTACATAGAAAACACTTATTTATATTAAAACAATATATCACAATATATCACAGCCTTGGTGAGCAGAAGAGACTTTAAAAAAAAAAGAAAAGCATTACTTTTGGCCTGTGGTGTACTGTATGTAGTTTGGCCAGTGGTATCAACTGCATTTGGACAAAACAGGTGCCACATAGCAGGGAATGGCTATCCAGTCACTTTCAGAGGTAAAAAAAGGAAAAAATGCAGTTGTTTGACTCTGAGTATTAAAGCAGCATTTGTACTCTGGTCCCTGTTGGTTTTTTCACACATTTCACCTTTGACTCGCGTGTCATGATGACCACAGCTCAGCTCTCTGGCTCCTGCAAAGGAGGAATCAATACAAGAGGAAAAGTCTTTCCCTTAATCCTGTGGTGTTGGACACGTCTGGAGCATCCGCCCATCTTCAGGACAAATAGACACGTCAGGTCTGTTTGTGTGGTTAGAAAGAACTTCAAAAATCCCTCGACCAGAGAGTTTCCACAAAGCGTTCTTACGCTATCTTTGAGCGAACGTCCCCAAGCGGACACCTTATCTTCCTTCTGCTCGGGATAATCAGATGGATAGACTTCCTCCAGGCGCTTTCGGTGTACGACGCTCCCTCGACGGGCCGCTCGGCTGTCTCTGACCCGCATGAGGTGTCATAAAAATACAAGCCAAGTTTATCTGCTCTGGCGAAAAGACCGAATATGAGCTGAAAAAAAAAAGCTTTTAGTCTAAGTCTGACTTGACAAATGCAATCTTTCATGAATGCTCCCGAGAGGTAGGCCGCGTTGTCACTTTTATGACATCACCTTCTGTTGCAGCATCTGGTGTTTGTGTTCAGAAACAGAGAATGAGGGGTATTTAATATTTCTGTCCAATTCATATGCATGGCTTTTCTGTTATGTACTGGGAATTCTTTTATCAATTTTTGCTTGGATTATTTTGTGTCTTATGATTATTTAAAGACCCAGTATTGGAGCTTTGTGTTTTTTAGTCCATATCAAAAGTGTATAAACGTTTTTTTACAAAATTACATAAAATTACAAAATTAAATATGACATAAAAAAAATTAACTGTGAGTTTTCATTTTAACTGCTTTACTAATGAGGTGTTGTATATGATTATATACAAATAATAAATATGAAAAATTAAAATTGAATTAAAATTAAATATTAATGTTATGTATATTGATTAGGGAATATATATAATATAAATATATTACATATATTTCTTAAATTTATATTTATATACATATATTTATATATATATATATATATATATATATATATATAGTGCATTCCAATTAATCTCAATCAAACTGCAGTTGGGTTATTTTGACTAGGTTAAAAACACACAAAAAAACAAAAACAAAAAAACAGCTAAATAACACAATAAAACAATAAAAATATGATAACATAATAAAAAAACATGATTTTTGAAAATTTTAAAAAACGGAGTTGTCTGTTTTTGCAAATAAAATCTTCATATATATTATACACATACAGTTAGGTCCATATTTGCACACAGGCACAATTTTTATTATATATATATATATATATTAGTGCTCTCAAATGATTAATCGCGATTAATTGCATCCAAAATTTTGTTTGCATAATATATGTATGTGTACTGTGTATATTTATTATGTATATATAAATACACATACATACAGTATACATTTTGAAAATATTTACATGTATTTACATGTCTATATTTATATCCATATAATTTATATTATAAATAAATATATTTAATATATAAACATAACATTTTTTCTGAAATATATACATGCATATGTGTGTATTTATATATACATAATAAATATGCACAGTGCACACATATTATGCAAACAAAAACTTTTATTTTGGATGCAATTAATCGCGATTAATCGTTTGACAGCACTAATATATATATATATATATATGTAGAACTTTAGAGCCAAAAAAAAGTCACACACACCCAAGTCTTAACAGGACAACACATTCCTTAGCAGAATCTAAGGAGCCTTCCTTCCACGTTGTGATTATAAAATTAACGACTTACCACCACCGCGGCCGATTTCCTGCCCTAAATCTCCTTATCTCAGGAGACCATAAAAAACCAGGAGAAATTTGAGAAGAACATCTGGATGTCTTTAAAGAATGGAACCTGCAGTGTTGTCCCTGAACCATTTCTCATGAATAAGATTTAGAGTAAGCAACAGTTCAAAAAGAACTTCGGCATACGCAGAAGTGTTTCAGCGACAGACACTCCCTGGATCCGCTGATCGCTTAACACCTAAATTTATGATTTTATCAACAAGGAAGACTTTTACAACAGACGTCTGAGTGTTGATATTTTACCAGATACATGCCCAAGGTGACTTTATGACCCCATGAAGCCTTTTACTTTATAAACTATCCATCGGATAAACACAAGCGATGGACTTTATAGCTCTGTCGAGCTAAGAAAATCCTCCAGATCATCCTAAAGTGACTGATCTCATGACCTTATAACCTCACTCTTCTTCTCCTACATTCCACAGGAACGGCTCGTTTCTGTGCTTCAGCCTAAACAAAAACTCAAACTGTTATAAACCTTCGTTCAAAAAGGACAAATGAGTAATTACTGCTGCTATTAAGCGATACTCGAAACAATATATATTCAAGTTGTATTTTACATATTCAAGTTGTATTGTGTATTCGAGTTGTCATTTATAAACTTGCTGTGTTATCAGAATCTATGATATTATTTTTGGTAATCTTTTGAATGTATAATGTTCCCCTGTAGAGGACTCACTAGACTTTTAGGATCATATGCATGATGGGTTATTTCTAATCTTTAATTTGAACCCTTTTGTGTGTTTTAGCAGGGAAAGCTATTAACGTGTGTGAAATATGTTGAGTTTGGTTTCATATTAATCGTCATGATAAATGCAACAATTTTGTGTGAATGAAAATTAACCTTTAGCATCATAATGTAGGATTATAATACGTATAGAAATCTCCAGGACATTTTCTATAGGTGACAAAATAACTAAACAGGTGTATTCACGCAAGGCTTGAGCCGTGTGGGCGGGGCTCCGCCTAAAGGAACAATGTGATTGGTAGGAGCCTCTAGGGTTTGGACAGAATGCCTCCGGTTAAAACCCTATTACACGAAGGCTCGTGGCTCTCTGCTGGTTCGCGCACTGCTTAAGCACGGCTTCGTCTCATTAAAGGCGCTCGCGCTCACAGCCATTAACATCCGGCCGAGCATTGAACATCGAACCAATACTTAGTCAAATTTCTGAAGAACCTCTTCAAAGCCTGAAGTTAACTAAAGAACTCAGAGAAGAACTTTAGACCGCGCCACTCTCGCGTCACCAGGAAAATAGCCTCTCACAGAAGAGCATTCCCAGAAAGACGTCAACAGCAAAGAGCCAATCAACGCGGAGTTCCCTCAAACCAGGAAGGAACGGAACCACCGTTCAGCTGTGATCTCAACTTAAAGCAAGTAACAAACAATTCTTTCTCCAAAGTTTGCTGAACCTGAGTTGAATTAATCTTTAAAAGTAAAGATAGAAAAGTTCTCTGCTTGTGTAACTTCCTTAGGGCGGAGTTCACGAAATAGCCACAAGGGCTAGACTTTAACTTTCTTCAACATAGCACATTTGTGTGTATATGTGTGTATGTGTGTTCGTTTGTTAGCTTAATTCATGTATTTTAACTAGAGTAGTGAATAAACTCTCATCAAAAGAAATCTGTTTTCTGTTGTGTAATATTCAGATCAAACAATGTGCCCAGAACCTGTTGCCTATGCTTATAAATTTACATAAAGTACTATTTTGGTTTGTTCTTTTCGTTGGCCCCGAATAAGATAAACTAAATCGTTACAGATATACTGATATAACAAATCGCGGGACGATTGTTAATAAAGTATAAATCGGACGTTTTGATTAATATCAATTAATCATATCAAATCAACCCTAATTTTAATATTTGAATTCCCTAAAGCTAAAAATTCATAATAAAAGCTTAACCAGAGCTAAAATTCCTTTACATTTATTACATATATATATATATATATATATATATTACATTTTATTAGTTTATTTAAAAAAAAAAAACATTTTAAACTACATTATTAACATTTATTACATATAAAACTTATTTTAAATAATTAATGAGTGGGAGAGAGAAAGAGAGAGAGAGAGAGAGAGAGAGAGTCTCTCTACTAATAGTGAAGCTGTGAGTTTAAAAAACAGTGTTACCACTTCATGCTGAGAAATATAATGTAGCAATTCAGAATTGAGCATTCAGACACAATATGATAAATGCGGTAGACTAGAAGACTGTAATGCCATCCAGGTAGGGAGTGTACTGGCATTATTGATGTGAATCCATCTGCAAATAATCGGGCGTTTTCTCCTTCAGTGTAGATTTTTCATTTTAGTTTTGCTTTGTCAGTTTTATATTTGTTGTGTCCCGTCAGGCCGAGCAGGATTGTGTTATTGCCGGGCTCTTTAGAGATGTGTGTAAGTTGATGTGACGCATGGGCAAATCCAGACTGATCTGACAGGATGGAAATGTCAGCGGTGGAGAGCCAGGCAAATGTCAGCTGAGCACGTGAGGACACACAAACACACACACACACACATGCACACACACACACACACACACACACGCGCACGCGCACATGCACACAAACACATACATGCACGCTTGAGCAGACACACACACACACACAGACCGGATCAACTAGAGCTAGTAGAAATGATAACTAAAACACTGTGCAAACAAAAAGTGTGTCATTATGTGTACATTAAAAAGTGAATCTCTTGAAGAAACATCCAGGTCATATTTTACCTCTAAATCAAAAGAAAAAAGATAAAACGTGTAATAGTGGCTAAAAATGTTAAATATATTAATGGAAGAGAATATAAAGCACAAACTGTTGTCCAATTTAAATAAATAAAAGCAATTGCAATGCAGTATCTATATAAATATATAAAAAAATGTATAATATATAAAACTAAAACCATAAAAAAAACATTTGTAACTTGATATAAATTTCTCTTGTCTTCTCGACATTACTCATTTTCATTTAGTTTAACTTGCTGAAAAAAATGAAAATGTAGCCTAATATAAAATATGAATGAATGAATGAGGCATTTATATAGTGCTTTGTGTATTGCTGTACACCCAAAAATAAATAAATATAAAAAATAATATATAAATATAAAAATAAAAACTATAATAGTATAAAAAAGATAACTGACTAACAGTATAAAAATAAAATAAATTTTATATTATTTATTATATAGATACTTACATTTATATATTTTTTTTCCCTCAACATTATGACAGTGACACTAATATTTGTTCCCATTACAGTAATGATAAACTGGAGAGAGATGTGCTTGATTTTCAAATAAAAATAAAGGTAAAGTGTTTCATTTCTGCTCCACCGGTGCCATCAAAAGTATTTGCAAAGTTGAGGGGAATGTTTGAAAATTGCTAGAAACAAACTTTTTTTTTTGCACTTCTGTTTGTTGCCACTATAGCCTCACACACTTCATGATCCCAAAACAGGCTTGCTTTTCTATTTGCTGAATATAATTTCCTATTTTCCTCATTTGATTTTGAAACATGACCTGGACATGTTCTTGACAGCTGTTGTGAGATTCACCCAGAAACTCTCCTAAAAGGACGCCTCTGCAGGTTTCCCTGCTATTCCCCTCTCAAGCACACTCAAAAGAGCACACTTTGTGTCCTCCCACGTCCCGTATCCCCCATACTTCTGTTTTCATGGACACATTTGTCAAGCTGTCAGACTGAATCTGTCATTTCTCTCAGTTGAGCGCCGCAGCGCCGCGTTACCCTCTCCCTCTGTGATCCGACACACGAGGACGTCAGACTTTAACTATCTGTGCTATTGATTCAGCTGTCCTTTCGCTGTAATATTAAACTCATCTCTTACTTTGTGCTTGGAATAGAGTCCTTCCAGAGAGGGACAGAGATAGAGAGAGCCGCTTGGCACGTTAGGAATTTGATTGACGATTCCAAACAAAGCATCTTTTGGCTGTTGGTTCTGGACGTTTTCTCACACCGGCGTTTGATTCGTCTTTCCACCAGCATTTTCCGTGTCCGTTTTCTCCCCGGACGCCTGCTGGCGTGTTTTTAGTCGCAGCAGAACGTATAGCGCAGGCCGAGGGCATTGTTCATTGTTACTCAGTTTGTTTGGGATGTTTTTGGCATCGGTGCTGAGGTTTGTTCTGGTTTGATTTCGTTGTTCTCTTTCCATACTTTGTATCCAAAGGAGTTTGACTGCTCTGGCCTCAGTCGGCCGATGCTGTGATACAGAAACATTACAATATGTTTCCATCTGGCAAATGCAGATGCCCAAAACAAGTGTTTAGACTCCTCTAAATGTGCAAATGTGATTCAGCAGATCAAGAGTCTCAAATGCTGCGGGATATTCTCATCGTGTTCAAATCAGATGTTGTTTTAGTGATTTTCAGTGGATGTTTGAAGGTCACACTGGTCACATGAATGATCAACATCATCCACTAACCACAAACAAACAATACTGACTCTATTGTTATAGTATTTCAAAATTTTACAAATTCCTTTGGTACGTCATGTTTTGTTTAAAAAGGGTGATTTGATCATCGATTTTCTGTCATTTTGATTAAATGTATTGTATTATATTATATTATATATTAAATGCATACATATATCATGTATAAATAATTAATAATAACTATTTAATAGTAATATTAAACTGATACAATGTTATTATTACTGAATATTAATTCAAATACACTGTAAATAATAAATCCGAAAAAGTACTGGCTGCTCATTACACACAACATTATCCATTCATTTTACGGACATTTCTGTTAACTCTAAAACACAATGCAATGAACTGTAAAATTTAAAGTAGTTAAACACCTGTAAAAAAATAAGTATGGAAAAATTCATGTTCCTTATACAGTATATTATGCCTTATTTTTACAGATTTTTGTTAGAGTGTATAATATGTGCAATGCAATGACTATTTTTGAAAATGTCTTTAAAATAATATTATTTTAAAATAAAATTATATATTATTTTCATATATGTTATTTAATTTATTAAAGTATCCATGGATTTTAAAATGGTGTTTACTATTTTCTTTTTTTTTTTTCTTAATGAAATTTATATAGTAAATACATTTTATGCTCTTTTCTACATAGCTAATTATTGTTGTTGTGCACAGTGATGTCCGATTTGTGAATCATTGTGAGTCAGTTCTGATTCATTTGTGAATTGGTCTGCGTTTGAATCATTTTTAAGAATCCTTATCCAGCGACTGGAAAGGTCACAGTAATTCATCGGCCAAAAGTGCGGGAACCCTAATAAACGCAAGCACTAAATCTGATTCACAGCTTTTGATGACTCGAAATCAATTATGAAGCTAATCTGAGCGCTGATTGGAGGTGCTGAACTCAATCAATGCTTTCCTTCTGCGTCCTCTTTTTGTCATTTAGGTGTTTGCCAGAAAGACGCGGCCCAACTAGATGAATATTGAAAGGTCACGGCTCTGCGCTCTTTAATAAATGATTGGTTTCTCGACCCGATCAATGACCGTGTCAGCGTCGCATTTTAAAACACATCTCAGTGTTTACTTGGGCTCATCGCTATGGTCTGGTTATGGTAATGTCTCCGTTCCTGATGTTTTCAGACTTCAGAAATGGATTTGTTGCCTTTGTTGATGGTGTGTGCTGTATTTATGAGAAGGAGAGAAGATTTACAGGCCCGGTCGAGTCACAGTGTCATGGTGCTTTTACTCAGCAGAAACTCCCTGTCTCTGTGCGGGATGTGGTGACGTGAGCTGTATTTATCAGTAAGTCATGCTCTAGCGCTGGAGCTGACGGTGATGTACATCCTTCATGACGGATGGCTCCTGTGCCTGTATGCAAGTCCATAACTTGAGCTGTTGCTGGAGTTTTTCATAGTATTTTGCTGTTTGTCTGTATTTGTCGCATTCATACATCTGCCGCTTCAGTTCTGGGAACTCCACACCTGCTTTGTTTCTCGCTTACAGCCTGCAGTGGGTTCAGTTTGTGCTTGTTTCTTCTGTTAGGGGAACAATTGGGTGTTCTGTGTGTGTGAATATGTGGATATATAAGTATGGCTATTTTACATTCAAAAGTTTGAACGTCTCTTACTCTCACCAAGGCTGAAAGTAGATGGGTTTTCTGAATGACTAATTGGTCTTAAAGATCCTGTATAATTAGGCTGGTTTTAGGTTCATTTATCTGAAATAGAATGTTCTTGTAACAATGTAAATGTTTACTTATTAAATGTCATTATTTTTATTTTAATATTCTTTATTTTATTATAAATTATAAACACTTTTAATATACTAAATATAAATTATACTGCTTTTACTGTGCCTCTTTACTTTCTATTTTTTACTTTTTTAATTATTTTATTATAAATTATAAATATATGTTAAATATAATAAATACAAATTATATTGCTTTTGTATTGTGTTACTTTGAGTTTTTACTTTTTTAATTATTATTTTATCATAAAATATCAATAGATTTTGTATTTATTTTTATACTGTCTCTTTACTTTTTTTTTAAGTTGGTGGGTTGTTTAAACAACTAGTTGACTAATTGTTCTTAATTAAAAGTCCTGTATAATTAATTATACTTGTTTTAAGGTCCATTCGTCTGAAACAGAATGTTCTTATAACACTATAAATGTTTTTACTATCCTTGCGGAATAAAAGTATATATATATATATATATATATATATAAAGCATGTTATTATCAATTAAAATAATAAAATACATGCATTGTTATTATTATTGTTGTTATTATTATTATTATTATTATTATTATTCATTGTTGTTGTTATACAGTGTGTGTGTGCATATATATATATATATATATATATATATTACTTTCAGCTGTTACTCTTTACTTTCATTCTTTCTTTTTTAAGTAATATTTAGTGCTCAATGTTTTGCTCTACCGTTGTAGTAAGATTGCAAAACTGTGCTATTTTTAAATTTTATACTAAGATTTGTACTAAGGTTACACACAACAGATAAGGCTCTGCCACACTTCCTTTATTTTCAGTAATAGTAAAATAATGCATATTTGAATACAATATATAAATACCAGAGTGCATATATTTGCATCTCAAACCTTTGGTCTCTCTGACTCTGTAGACAACACAGCCGGCATCAGGACGCAGCGCTCCGGATTCAACCGTCAGGAGCAGAACGTGTATCTGCTGCCCATCCTGGTGGTGGACAGCGGCCCTCCGGCCCTCAGCAGCACGGGGACCCTCACCATCCACGTGTGCGGCTGTGACACGGACGGAGCCATTCAGTCCTGCAACGCCACGGCCTATGTCATGTCAGCCGCGCTCAGCCCTGGCGCTCTCATCGCGCTGCTGGTCTGCATCCTCATCCTCATCGGTAAACCCTTCACTTATACACCTTATGGTCTTATAGGAACATTATGAGTTATTCAATTCAGTTCAATTCAATGCATTCCTCAATTCGTAACAGCAAACGTGAAATGCATGCTTTAGGAGGCCAAGCAGGCAAGAAACTTGTATTTCAGTGTTGCATAGATTGTCCAGTTGAGTTTGTACTGCAGTTCTAGGTGGATCAACTTCTGCTTATGCATTACTGGTGTCATTCCTGTGAGTTTACTGAATGTAAACAGCACGCTACATCACATGCTCACACGGATGCCAAGCGAAAATAACCATGTTTTCTCTTTCCGCTGGTTGTGCGATGAAAGACTTTGACAGACGGTGTTGATGCACGACTCTGTGGCACCGGTCTCATGCTGTATGCGCGTAATATCGTGTTGCGGTTCTAGTTTTGAAGCAGTGTGACAGATCTGACAGCGTATTGAGTACCAACATCATGTAGCTTGACTGGTTGAACATCGTTGAGGTCATGGGTTTGAATTCTAGGGAACAAACAAACTGATGAAATTTATAGCTTGAATTCCGTGTTCACTGTGGATAAAAATGATCTGCCGTATAAGTAAATGCATGCCACAAGTCACTAAAAGTTTGGGCACACTTTATTCATTTTTATCTCATGATCTTAAAAACCTCTTTTTAATTTTTTTTTTTTTTTTTTTTCAAATTATTATTTTTATTAATTTTGCTTCCTTATTATTAACATATAGTTCAATTTTATACATCCATAAGTAAAGCAATTTTATAAATTTTTGAAAAAAGTTCTAAAAAAGTTATAGGTCATACTGTATAAGTTTCTTTGAATTTTTTTATTTTATTTTATATATATATATATATATATATATAAAATATTAATTTAATAATAATAGTTGTTATTATATAAATTTACTAATTTAAAAATTTGTGTATTTTAAATTTAATTTTTGTGATGCCAAAGCTAAAAAATGAAAAGTTTTTAAAAATGATGTTCTTATATCAATGTTTTATATCAACATATGTACTTATAACAGCATCTTAATAATAAAGTAAGTAGTAAGAATATTAATTACAATTTTTATTCTAAAAATGTACAATTCTAAAATTATTCTAAAATGATGGAGGGAAAAAGTAACAATAAAGAATGAGTAGATGCCTCTAAACATTTATTCACACTTCTCATCTGATAGCTTTCCATTGATTTCCAACGTGTTTCCCATTCATTCATGCACACTCATGCATTTATTATTTGTGGTATGCTGTTTGTAAGTGGTAAATAACCCAGAAGATTCCTTCGTCATTCAGATACAGTAAGTATGTCATGGAATGTGTGTGCATGTGGGTCAATGATGTGAAAGAAAGCGAAGGTCACTCATCTGAATCATCTCACCTTTAACAAAACACAGGTGACCAGCACATCTTGAAGACGCAAGTATATGTCCACTTGAGAATGTGCGTCAATATCTGCATTCACAGAGCAATTAACAGAGGCTTTCAGCAGATATAGAGCCAAGCCAGCTCTGAACATGTTTACCTCCACGACCACTGTAACTCTTTTAATGGCCCGTCATCATTCTTTAAAAGCTGGGTTCAAATGCGGCAGGAGGCGAAAAACAAAACTAGAATGACATAAAAGCTGATCAATATTTCATTCAGCATCCTCTGCAGTTGCTCATCCTCCGAAAGCTTTTGTTCACGCAGAGCGAACACACGCACAATATAGGGCTGGGTGAATGACATGCAGCCTCTCTGGCGGAGGACGGCTGAGTTAAGGGATGCTCAAAACGGATGTAGCCCTCGCTCGCAAAAAAGAGCAGCATCAGCACCGCTGTCCCGGCGGAGCGCCCAGCTTTAAATAGAGCAGCCTTTCCAGACATCCACCCGCTCCCATGTACCGGAGCGGTGGACTGCGCTTCTCTTGTCATCTCTGAAAGTTTTATGACTTTCTCCTGGCCTCAGTATATCTGTCTTTATTTCTCTCTTCTCCACTTAGCGCTTTTCCCGTCCCTCTCTCTCTTTCTGGGGAAAGTATGCGACGTGAATTGTTCTCAGTCAGCTGAGCACGTTTCTGCTCATCTTTCTTGCGGTGAATCATTCATGGGTCATGTGCGGGTCATCAAACGCACCTCATTTCTGTTTAATTAGCCGTGGTTGCTATCGTGGTTGCTAAGTCAAGCATCGCTATCACTATTGCTCATACTTTTGGTTAGGGGTTTTCAAAACTATTAACCTGAAGTATTAAAGCTTGTCGGGGAAAAGTGTGCTGTTAAATTTGTAAGTGATCAGGCATAAGATATTTGATAAATATAGCAAAAAAAAAAAGCCATTTCTAGAGACCAGATTATAACAGACACTTTTTTTATAATTATAATTTTGTTTTATGTTTTAAGCTTTTTTTATTTAAAATTTTATATATATATATATAATGTATATTATATAGATTATGTATATATGTACAATTCTGTTTTAATATAATTTTAGTCTGTTATTTTTATTTTATTTTATTTTAGCTTTCTGTCACCTATTTTAGCCTGTTTTAGTCTATTTTAGTTATATTTGGAAACATAATTCGTAATAATTTCATTTTCTATTCTATGCTGTTCATTTCTATACTATTTCCAGTTCTGGCTTCTGATTGGTCAGTATTTAAGTAACATAGACTGTCGTACCTTACTCCTTTTATATTGTTTTATGCAATTTTGTATTATATATTATTTTTATGTTTTCAGCTTTTCATTTTTATTTATTTATTTATTTATTAATATTAATAATTTACTTTATTTTATTTTATTTTAGGCTATTTTAATCTAAATAGAATCAATATTTGGAAACGTAACCACCGAGGTTCTTTTCATGCAATATTGTAAATACAGTAAAGCACCTAGCATCCACATAGCAATTCCCTGGCATCCACTCACAACACTTGAGTTTTTGCAAGGACAAACACCGCTTACATTTTCATACCTGTCTCATCATTTAGTCATTAGTTTTAATGTGTCGTGCAAATATGTGAGCGAAGCACCTCCAAATTGATCTCTAATTAATAATTCAATTTAATTGTTGTCCCAAAGGATTTGATCCTCTTCTGAAAGGAACATCAATTAAAACTGAAGCAGCTCTGTGAAGCTGAAAGGCAGAAACGGCTGAAAGTTTAATGCTGGATGTTTTAATCTGTGATGTTTGAGAGCACAGTTGGCGTGTGAATGTTTGGCAGCACTGAGTAGTCATTGATGAGCACAGAGAACACTTGCAGCCACCTTCAAATCACAGATGGACAAATACAATTCATACTCAGATTATGGAACATCTGTGTTCTAGCCAAATATTCTAGCCTAGTTATGAGACTGTATTGTATTCAATGATGTTGTGTTCTGTTCAGTTCGGTTCCATGCTAGTTCTGGTCCTTCTGATTGGTCAATAGCAAGTTTTTAATTTTTTATTTCTCTACATTTTAAGCTTTTTATTTTTATTTTTTTTAATAATATAATTTATGTTCATTTAATTTAATTTAAACCTATTTTATTCTACTCTACTTCTATCTAAATGGAATGAAAAATTAACGTTTAAACTAAACAACTAAATTTTTAAAATAAACATATTTCATAACAATTATATTCTGTGCTAAATGTTTGTTCAATAGTCATCTAACAAAACCTGCTGCTCTTTTCCCCTTTTTAGGCTTTTTTATTTTTCCAATATTTATCCAATATTTTATTCTTTATTATCTATTTCATATTTTTCATTGAATTTTATTTATTTTCTTGTTTTAGTATTTTTTATATTATTTTAGCCTATTTGATTCTATTTTAATCTAAATTCTGATTGACGTTCAAGTAACATGGCCTGTTGTAGCCTGTTGTTTTTATTTTTATTTTATTATTGTTGTATTTAATATTTTTTATATATATTTTGTATTTAATATTTGATTTTTATTTAATTAATTTTGTCTATTTTTTTTTTTTTTAATGTAATTTAAACTGTTTTTGGAAATTTGTAGTATTTATAGTAGGATTGTTGTTGTCTATGTTCCATTCTAGACTATTCTCTCCTATTCTTTTCTATACTAATTCCCATCCTGGCTTCTGATTGGTCAGTTTTCAAACAGTCAGTTGTACCATATTCCTTTATATAATTCCTAAAATTAAAAAGATAAAATTCATAGTGGGATTATGGCTCAAGAGTCTCTGTTCATCTAGTCGTTGTTCTTCTAGTCTAGTCTTGATGTAATGGAAAGTTTCACCAGTATGTCTCCTCTTGGTTGAGTGCACAGATCGGACAGATCTCATGACGTTAGAAGGAAGCGGGTGTCCCTCGCCTTCCTCGAACGCCGCACCGTTCCTATTAGATCAATTTGCAGCATGATAAGGAGGGAATGAAAACAAATTTCTGCCTAATTAGCTTCAAACAAACAACCCCTCCATCAGTTCATTCTGAGGGTGACGTGATAAATCCATTTGGGCGCAGCAAGGCATCTGCACACATCCGTCCCAATTACGGCCCATCTGCCATGATGGGAGTCCTGGCCACCCGCCGCCCAAGGGTAAATTAGCTGACTTGTCAGGTCCGCTTAACCGAACATCTGCACGGCAAGAAGTCGCAACATGTTTCACAAGGGCAAGTACATAACGTGTATCTTCTTCACCCGACACCTTCAGCGCAACCGTGAGAGCCGAGGCCGGATTCACAGCTCAGTCCAGATGTAGGTTGTTGGGAAAAATAAGTCGTAAGTAGGGGTGTGCGATATTTATCATCTGCGATACTATCGTAATTGTTGTTTTAATGACTCACTTTGCGAAAAACAAACAAAACGCCTTGAAAGTCCAAAGCATTCACTGCGTGATGAAGCCTATTAGAATATGGTTAGAATGTTGCTGTAATTCAAATTATGAGAGCAAAAAATATCCCTGCATGGGTTTTTGTTTTTATATTTATATAGTTAAGTAATATCAGACAACCAACAGTGCTGTTTTCCTAAATATTAGTGTGTGAGTACAGTGCAAATGTGATATTAATTTTACAGTATGTAAACAAGAAGTTAACATTGAGTTGCATTGTAGACACAATAGTGTCTGTTTTTTTCTGTTTTGCTAATGAAAACAGCCAGATCAGAACACTTGTGCGCCTCAGAGCAACACTGGTGTTAAGTTTCTGAATAAATCTGTTTTTGAGTCAATGATTCAAATAAATCAGCCGTTTTAAACTAATCGTTTGAGTTAGTGATTCAATGATTCATTAATAAAGACCATCACTTGCTATGTTTCTAAATGAATCACCCAATTTAAACAAATCATTTGAGTCAGTGATTCAGTGATCCATTCATTATGACAGTCACTTGCATCGGTTCTAAGTGAATCAGCTGTTTTGAGCTAATAATTTGAATCAGTGATTTCATGATCCACTCATAAAGACCGTCACTTGCTTTGTTTCTAAATGAATCAGCCATTTTGAACAAATCATTTGAATCAGGGACTCAATGATCCATTTATAAAGACAGTCACTTACTTCATTTGTAAATGAATCAGCCGTTTTGAACAAAAAGTTTGAATGAAGGATTCAATGAATCAATCATTAAGCCACGGTCTTGTTGCAACTTACTGGCGATTTTAATGTCATCATTTATCCATGATGACAGGCCTAAACCAGCAAACGTAACAGCACAAAAATACACTCAGCAAAATATAGTTTAATTATCGTTATCAAAAAAAATCCCAATAAATATCAAGATATCATTTTTTGCCAATATCACACACCTTAGTGGTAAGACCTTCTAATGATTCAGTTCTTTTTGCGGTCTATGCAATCGATGCATGCAATCCCCTAATGTGTCTAAAGGCTAGTCTGCATGCATGCATGCATCTCATGCCGTCTTCACAGGAATTAACACATTTAGTATGCATCATGCACTGCAAATGCAGTCTGTGTAACTCAGCTCACTTTACCTGGCCCGCGGCCATTTAGAGTCCTTGATCATGCCAGAATCGAAGAATAACATGAAGGGAGAGCGCGGTCAAAGACTTATCTCCCCGAGGCTTATGGAAAAATACTGAATCAAAGAGCCAGAGAGCGTCTTTGAGGAGTCGCGCCGCACATCTTTCTATCTGCGGCGTTATTCGCTCGGGTGTTTTTAGCCATTTGCTGGTGAGTAAACAATTGCAAAACGGCCTATCCCGAGTCAGTTACGTAGATTAATATGCCTGCCATCTTTTCTCCTCCCAACATGTTTAGGGTAGATAAATGCTGACAGCGAGTGCTGGCTGAAAGACATAAACAGTAGTAAGTAATCATAAATACTTCTCACCGGTTTATCCTATGAAAGCGAAGTTATGAAACTCCAGGTGCGGGCTACGGCTGCTGAATTGGAAATTGCTGTATCTGATTTATTTGTCATTTCCGGAAAGGGCCAGAGCGCATTGTTCATTTTCTGCCTTGTTTGTACGCCGCTTTGTCAGTTTTCATATGGTTGGAGCCGCTCGTAAAGCTCGGCGTTAGACGGATGGTTCACGGCGAGCAAAATTAGCTTCAGCTTCACAGCTAGAGCCTTCATAATGCGCTCTCATACTGTAATACACTGTTATGTGTTCCCATCTACCACAAAAGCCATCCATAAAACAAGCTTCCCAGAGCAGACTGGGCTCTAAATATATGGTTTTGTCCTCAAATACACTTTTTTTTTTTTTTGCTTATGTAACTCATACGCTGTACCTTCGGAAGGTAATAGACTGTGATTGGCTGCAATCTGACAGATGCATGGAAATTGACACATGTCAGGTCAAGCATATCCGATAGGTTTTCTCAGAATCTGCAGTGCTTGTTAAGGAAGGCATCACTGTTAATATTGCTCTTGCTTAAGGATGGGGATTTGATCAAAGTCTGATATCAAAATGTGACTTTTGTGGCTTCAATTTGTCTGTTAGCTTTGAGGCCAGCTGCAATGGGATTTAAAAGTCTGGGAACACATTGATAATGAGATTCAAAATCATATGTGACCATGGATCAAAAAACCAGTCATAAGGGTCAATTTTTCGAAATTGAGATTTATACATCATCTGAAAGCTGAATAAATAAGCTTTCCATTGATATATTTGTTAGGATAGGACAATATTTGGCCAAGATACAACTATTTGAAAATCTGGAATCTGAGGGTGCAAAAAAATCTAAATATTGAGAAAATCACCTTTAAAGTTGTCCAAATGAAGTTCTTAGCAATGCATATTACTAATCAAAAATGAAGTTTTGATATATTTACAGTAGATAATTTACAAAAAATCATCATGGAACATGATCTTTACTTAATGTCCTAATCATTTTTGGCATAAAAGAAAAATCAATAATTTTGACCCATACAATGTATTTTTGGCTATTGCTACAAATATACCCCAGCGACTTAAGACTGCTTTTGTGGTCCAGGGTCACATATTTAAGCCTGGAGACAGAAAAAAAAAAAATTAAAATAAAGAAAATTATGTGAAATATATTTTGGATTGTGCACTAGTAGTATTTCTAGATAACTAAACAAATATGCAAATGAGAGCAATTTTTCAATTCAGCTTTTTTTTTTACAGTTATTCTTCTGATAATATCATTTGTAATTAATATATTTTATGGTCAAATTTGGACCTCATGAGGTCATGACAAGAAAATATTGGATTAGATATATATATATATATATATATATATATATATACACACACACACACACACAGTATATATTCGTTGATGGGAGAGTTGTTAAGCAAACTTGAGCTACTGACACAGTATATCAGGCTGATGTGTTTCAAGTAGTAGTTAAAGAGCGTAGGAAATAAAATGTTTACTGCCGAATTCTGAAGCTTTTATACATTATACAACAGAAAAGAGGGTGAAAGACAAGTCCTTTTCATCTTAATAAAGAAAAAAGTGAGCGTAGTTCTAAAATTTACATATTTCTAAATATATTTCGGATAGTAAGGCTTGGATTAATTAGAGCATGAACTTGTCTAACTCAAATAGAAAATGTTCAAAAGTTAAAGTCTGCATTGAAATACAATGTTTCTTAAAATGCAGGATTTTTGAGCACATTTAGGTACTTCATTGCCATTTTCTACTATTGCATAAACGGTTGTCTGAGAGCTTTCATCCCAGTCATTCGTCCTCAGACGGAAAGATGAAAGAAATCCTTGCCTGACCCCAGACATTTCCCTCTCAAGATTAGAACGCCAGCCAAGACAATGGCACTCTTATTACATTAATAATTATGTAAAATGAATAGTCTTTGATCAGACATGTGCCTCCAGAGAAAACATGCTTAATGAAATATTCAGATGATCACTTACTGAATTTGAACTTCGCACCGCAGACATTATATATTGAGTTTATGCATCGTGATTTTTGCATCTTTGCAGCTAAAGACTTGCTGAAATCAAACCTGTAGTTTGTGGCTTTTAGTAGCCAACAGGCAGTGTAGATTACTTACCTAATCTGACTATTTTCTGATTACTTTTGGATGACTTTTTTTCTAATTTATCATGTTGATTTAAATATAGTAATCTTGCACCATATTTTTTATAAAAATACAAAGAGAAAATATATTCCATTCATTGTTCTGATTTTTGTAAATCCAGTAGTCAAATGCTATGTGTCCTCTCAATTTTCTGTGTAATTATAGCCACTAGTGACTGGACTTTGTGTTAATGTCACAAAAACTGGAAAACTTTCTGAATGTGGTCTATTTTAGAAAGGAACATGTAAAAGATGGAAAAAGAAGAATAACGGACAATCAATCAATTATGAACATTTTATTGGTACTGTGTGATTATGTAATCATGTAATCAATTAAAAACTAACTGTAGTCTGATTACCAGCATTTTAAAATGTAATATAATCTAATTACAAGTACTTGATTTTTTGGAATTTGATTACGTAATCCAGATTAGATGTAATCAGTTACTACCCAGCACCGCCAGCAGAGCTGTGATGTAAACTAAAAGCTAGTCAAGCTGCTGTTTCCACACAATATTAGTAGAAGTAGTACAGTCTTTAATACTTCAGCTATGAATATGCGTGTTTACTGTTTATATTTTGTGAGCTGTGTGATGGAGAGCCAAACCATGACAGCAGATTTAATTAAACGTCAATGTATTGTCCAGCAGAAAGCAGACAACAGAATTGAACGTGGTGCGTACTTCAGTCCACATCATCATAAAACACAATAATGTTGCAAACATGACACTGCATTAAAACTACAGCAAACTGGCCGACTTGAACATATAGTAATTAACATAAATTGATAAATAACAATTATTCCAGCTTGCAAAATGAAGAGACTTTTACATTTTTAAAGAAAACGTGAAGAGTGTTTTCTGTGATATTCTGATCTCTAGATTTTATTCTGGTCTGTTGGGCCAGAAAATCATAAATCCGATCGCTTAGAAGAGTAACGGCATGATTTGAGGTATAAATCAGTTCCATATTGCAAACGGTGTGGATGCATGAAGTTTAATACCTTGGGTTTTGAGTTTGTGCATGCAACTAACTTTTGAACAGTCATCTCAAAACCTCCTAGTGCAGTAACCTACATTGCTAAATCGCTGCTTTTGTCTCCAGTTTTAGGAGGCTTACAACAGATGCATGGATGGAATTAGGTCAGACCTTTTTTCTCTACCCAGATATCCATATTAAATACATCAACGTTTCCCAGATTGGAATTGGTTGGCTTTTAGGGTCTGTAAATGCAGCAGTGAATATTGCCGCCGGTTCTGTGTTTATTTAAACAACACTGACAGATGAAATGCAAGAAAGGCGCTGTACAATCACAAACGCAGATGATAATTAACATAATTCAGCTGAAATTAAGGGTTCATTGATTTATTGAGAGAGATGCCGCTTTTGTGTTCTGACTCATTAATTTATTAAATGATCCATCTCAATTGTTTGCCTTTTTCAGTTCGTGCTGAATTCCTCATTCATATCTGCGCTGCACCTCGCGGCGAAGCTTTGTGAACGTCTCATTTATTTGTAATCCTTTCTGCACTTCTCCTCTCAATCACATATTGTTAGTGAATGAAGACAATGGGATGGCAGATATATCACTTAATAACGGTCTCAGAAGCTCATGAATAATGCAAACAGTTGAGTGCACTAAACTCCGCCTTAAAATGCTACTGACCAATCCTGGCTTAGCAGCTGTTGCTGTGTGTGTAATTCTATGAGAAGTTTATGCTTTTTCTTATGGATTTTCACAGAAAGAATAATATGCAGTGAGTTTATTTTACCATCGAACGGATATTAAGCACATATGAGCAAAAATTCAGTTCATTCTAACGTAAGTAGCAGTAACCAAAAGAGGCGGGGTCAAGGGTCAAGTCTAATAGAAACTGCAGTGAGATTATTTTGTCAAGCGTTGTTCTGATGATGCAGTAGTTCAAATGCTACAGAAAGGACAAGTCTCTCATTAAAATTAAGATGTGGTTTGTAATATGTTCCCTCGCTGCATAGCGTTGCCAGGTTGGGTTTGTTAATATCCTCGTCGTGTTGTGGTGTGATCCGCTGAGGAAAGTCGACTTCTGCTGTACAAGAAGCGGCTCAGTTGTTTACTGAAGAGTCAATTTGAGGTTAATGGATTTTCCTTTTCCTATCTGAGACTATTTAGTTTTTTAATAAGTAATTTTCTTGGAAACTCTGATGCTTGACACCTTCATAGGCTTTGCATATTTTAAATAAACTGTATTAATTTGTCATAATTTCTCATGAAAAGTGATGTTGAGGCATATGTTAACAAAGCTCCCCTTTAACATTAATTTTTTCCCTGAGATTAAAAGGTTAATTTAGTTTACTTTCCTCACCGCTGTGGTCACGATTTGCATTGTGAGGTTAAAGTCACGAAACTGTGTTTTCCACAATGTATCTTTCTTTTTTAGTGTTTTTGAAAGAACTCTCTTCTGCTCACCAAGGCTGCATTTATTTGAACAAAAATACAGTAAAAATATGAAATGTTATTAAAATTTAAAATAGCTCTTTTGTATGTGAATATCTGTTAAAATGTAATTTATTTCTGTGATCAAAGCTGAATTTTCCGCATCATAACTCCAGTCTTCAGTGTCACATGATCCTTCAGAAATCATTCTAATATGCTGATTTTCTGCTCAAGAAACATTTCTGATTATTATCAATGTTGAAAACAGTTGTGCTGCTTCATATTTGTGTGGAAACCATGATACACTTTATTCTTTGAATAGAAAGTTCAAAAGATCAGAATTGATTTGAAATAGAACCTTTTATAACATTATAAATGTCTTTACTGTAGCTTTTGATCAGTTTACTGTAATGCTGGATAAAATTATTAATTTATTTTAAATTACCTGAGGTCTGCATACAGTATAACATTAGTAAAGGTTTATTTATTGTTATTATTGTTGTTGTTGTTGTACACTTCTTGTTGTTTTACTGGTTAAAAAAAAAAACACACATTATGGGCCAGATTTACTAACAGCTTATGCCGGCACAAACCATCTTTTGGCGTTAAAATATTACTTTCAGGATTTACTAAAGACGCGCAGTGACGAGTTAGCACTGAAAAGACGTGGACAGAGTTATTTTTGCACCTTACCTAATTGAATATGCATTTGAAGGAGTTTCCCTTTCAGACGCAATATTTATGGGAGGAGATTATTAAAATGAATAACGCAACGCGATTTGCGCTCGTCAAATTACTGGTATTTGAGCCATTATTTAACACCCAAAAAAGCATGTCTTAAACCAGCCGTTAGTTTGCACTGCTCTTGGTAGATTGCGCTGGTCATTATTGAAATAATCTGGTTGCGTCTGTGTTCTTTAATGTGCTCATTGTCAGTAAATCACACGCAGAATTTTCCCCTCCCATCGGCACTTTTATGGAATTGCGCTGTAACGCAAATTTGCTCTGTTTAGTAAATCTGGCCCTATCTGTCTAAATCTCTCCTCATTACTTCACTGTGTCTGAAAGTTCACAATGTCTTTGAAGGTCAATTGCAATAAATTGACTTTTTGGACTTTCAGAGTACGATGAACTTTTCCATTTCAAAAGATCAAGGAAGATTGGATTCTTCATAACTTGATGTCTATTCCAACCTCAGGCATGTTGAAAAAAGCTGTCTTGCTTGTCTCTCATTGTTCCTTTAGTCCTGGTGCTGTTGATCCTGACCCTCAAGCGTCACAGGAAGGGCCAGCGCATGTCCGAAGACGAGGAGGACATGCGCGACAACGTCATCAAGTACAACGACGAGGGCGGCGGCGAGCAGGACACCCAGGCGTACGACATGAGCGCCCTGCGCAGCCTCTACGACTTCCCCGAGGTCAAAAACTCAGACTCGGGCCCCGAGCTGCGCCCGGTCCCGCAGTGGATCCAGAACAGAGTGGTCGGAGACGGCGGCCCAGCTGATTTCACGGTTTTCAAAGGCTACATACGCAAGAAGGTGGAGCAGGCGGACGCAGACTTATCGGTGCCGCCGTACGACTCGTTCCAGACTTACGCTTTCGAGGGCAGCAGCTCGCCGGCTCTCTCGCTAAGCTCCATCCGTACGCTGTCCACCAC
>JAFVLL020009966.1:0-16354 GCA_021397915.2 Tor tambroides | reverse complement strand
TATCAGTATCGGTATCGGTATCGATATCGACGATACTGGGCTTAAAAATATCGGTATCAGATCGAAAATAAAATAAGAGGTATCGCCCATCCCTAGAGGATGGAACGGGAAGTGCTAAAATGCTAACTCGCTTCCGGGTTTTTGCCTACAAAGTGACATCATAGTTCCACCACTCTATACCCCCTCATTGGAAAAGCATGGTGTTGACCCAGAATGGTCTACATAAAATCATTTTTGCTGCTCGACAGAACAAGATACACTGAAAAACTGAGCCGTATTGGGTCGGATTGTCCGTACGGTATCTGTGACTGGCCAAACGACCCAACGGAATGGCCAGAGGTGTCGTTTCCCGACACTTTTTGTTACCTGATTGAGTCTCCAGGCAAAAGACAGCTTACTACAAGCATATAGCCTACGTGACGGCTTCTGAAAGTAAACATTTGTCGTTTAGTGATAAAGACTAGAGAAAAAGCCTGTCATACTTTTTTATTGATATATTAAAAATAATTTTAACATTGACAAAACATAGGTAACATTAAAGCCTTTAATGTTAGGCCTATGTTTTGTCAATATTAAAATTCTTTTTAATTAAATTCTTTAATTTAAAGGTCTACTGAAGTGCCTTGAAATGCACAGCATTATGTGATGTGTGCTAAAAGTATAGCCTAATCATTTTCACAAATACACGCCGTAAAATAAAAAGATATAAAATAACATGAAAATATCCCTAACGAAAATTAACCGTGGTTACAACCAAAAAGCATGGCTAGCCTACTATAGGTAAACCATGGTAAACACAAATTAAACATGTTTTGCTACACTCACCATAGTTTAACCATGGTATTTGTAGCAAAACTGTGGTTATAGGCTACAACTGGTAATAAAAATGGCCCAAAAAACACGTTTAGCCTATAGCCTACTTTTACTATAAAATAGTAATAGATTAATAGATTATGACATTTACATTACAAAATATCAGGGCATGACATTTACTTGATGTGAAGGAGGGTTGCTGTAAGTCCCATCAGAACTGGGTTGCGGTGCAGGGTGGCGGACTAATGATAGGTCGTTGCAGGGTAAGTAGTCTAGCCTATCTGGATTGCATATAAATATGAATATTAAGCTTGTTGTGTGCAACCCGCTCAGATTGTGCTACCTCCATCTGTTTATTCGGCAGTATATAAATCTTCAGATCGTTTTTTTTGTTTTAACTTATTAGAGGTACAGAACGCCACATGGCAACATTTCGGCATTGCACCAAGCAAAAATCAATCGAAGTCACAGCAAAAAGTAAAGATCAAGTGCCTAACAAAGTCTCCGTGCATTAATTCGAATGGTTTGTTTTCCCCCACGGCATAAACGGATATGACGTTTTTGTGGGCGTTCCCAGCAATGCCGACCAAGTCTATACGTAAGTGTCAATGCATTTAAGAAAAATAAAAGACATTTAAATCACCATTTTGCTACCCTTTTTCTGCACTTTTGGCTCAGAATGAATTTTGAAATTCTCACTGCATTTTGCTACAATTATCACGCTTATCACGACGAAAATGCAATCCCAAGTGTCCTACCCCTAAGTCTAAATGCATTTAGGAAAAACAACATTTAAATGATAATTTTGCTAGTTTTTGCTTGAACATGTTGAACATATCTAATCAATTTGGGTAATAGGCCTACATTTTCATTTTGCAACTTATAAAGCTTTAAAATATGTTTTTAATTTGCATATTAAAACTAGTGTAGAAAATGGCAAATTTAAATTATATAATTGAATTTTCATTTTCATTTTGCACTAAATCTTGCACATACATACGGGAAAATGTACATTTAAATACAGAAATAGGCCTACATTTCCATTTTATTGCATAGCCATTTTGCATATTACATTTCAAATTGAATTTAGCTACACATAGGCTATGTTGCGTGTCAATGTACGAAGCACAGCTCACAAGGCACTTTCAAACAAACTGGCGAATTCGTGTGACCAACTGAACCAGATATGAAATCTGAAGTCTTTCATCTTCACGTGAAATTTTCGATTGTGTGGATTCCTTGAAATGATTGGATTGCGCCCATGAAAATGCAACGATAGGGCCTAAATGTCACCGCACCTTGAGAGTTACAGTTTTTAAAACTTTATGGCATTAGTTGAAAAGGGCACTAATTTCTCTCTCTCTTGTTTACCAAATAATAATAATAATAATAATTAAGGCCTAAATAAAAAAAAAAACAGCTATGTCTTTCTAAGCCAATTGTTAGTGGTAGAAATTAAAAAGGCCTACAAGAAAGATAATAAAATAATGTAAACGGTTAATATGCTATATGTCCAAGTAGGCTATTTATGTGTTTGTACATTTATTGCAAAACAAATTGTTAACCATTAACTTCATAATTTTGCAAAATTTGAATATTTTTTGATTCTTATTATTTGTTTTTAGGCAGATCAAATCTTTCAATAAGAATTTGCTAAAAATCCTTAAGGAAATAACCATCAAATGCAGGTTTATATATATATATATATATATATATATATATATATATATATATATATACTGTGGTTTTATTTCTTACCCATTTTTTGAGCTGTTGATGCACTGGAACAAGTCGAGTCTTGATCTTGCTCGGTCTTCTTGGTCCTGCTGACAGATTGTTGGTTTTATACCAGACAGCAGACCCTGGTGCTACATCCCTATAGGCTGATTTGTGGTTTTACTGATAAGGGCTAAAATGTGGCACCATGAGCACACTTGATGAAATGATTGAATCTGTATTTCACAGTGGGCATGTGTCTTTCCTGCCACACTAGAATGTTCCTGCTCAAACTGTAAAGCATGGAGCTAGGATTCAATTCGAATGCAATAACAAATAGTGATGGATTGTAAGTTGTTTCGCATAAAAGCGTCTGCCAAATCCGCTGTAATGTAAAATTAATCATTTTGTTATGTTTCAGTTACTGGTGTACTGGCAAAAAATACCCTCAAAAAGCTTTCAAACCATTTTATTCTCAGCTGCAATTACCATATAAATGTAACAAATGGGATAAGGAAACCAGCATATGAAAAAGGTCAAAACTACAGCGATAACCTGAAAACCCCTGAACTGCTTTTTCCTTTTAAGTTATTTGTCTCATACTGCAAAAGCTATATATGAAGACGCAATGATTAGGAAGGGGATGAGAAATCCCACCATAAATGCAAATATGACCAGAAGTTTCAGGGTTTTTATGTTGATGGGAACCTCAAAGGTTGTTAAGGCAAAAAGAAGACTGCAACCAGTGGATGAAATCCACACAATCATACAAATGATCCTGACTTTTGGCTAGTTCTTTTGCTTTTAGCCCACACAATCACCCATGTGCACAGGCATCGGTCCAGACTGATAACGGTCCAAAAAAAAAAATGCTTGCAAACATATTTAGCTGCCTCACATAACAAAGAAACCTGCCAATGAAATCGTAGATGTGGTGTCCTCCAAAGTGCGAGCTGATGTTTAGGACTGGGGAAAAGATGAAGGTGAAGTCTTCATTTATAAGCAGTCACACATATGACAAGTCCATTTATAAAGATAAAGACCCAGTATAAAAATAGCAATGTAAAGGCATGCACGCAAGGGCAAAAGTGTGTTAGAAATATGGTTCATGACTTTGCTTAATCTGTTTATTAAACTTTTACAATAACAACAGAATAAAAATACAAGAAAATAATGAAAAATATTGGTTCATGATTTGGATGATAGTTTCCACATCTCCCGTTGGCCAATCACACTAAAGAGAGAAAATGCAGTGAAGGCACAAACTACAAAAAAAAAATACATGGACTTACCAGGTTGGATAGTAGGGATACACTACACAAGGTTGAATATAGGCATTACAAATTTAAATAGCACACTGAAGAATATTGGATATGTAAATAATAATAATAATAATTTAAATAATAAAAAAAAATCTCACAAAGTGATGCTCCCACTAGACAGCATTTTCACATTTATGGTGTAATTAATTGCTGTGTGTTGAGCGGTGTTTAAGAAATATTGCAGATCGATTCTTACTGATTTCTTGAGGTTTGGTTTTAATCCACAGTAGCATCTTTGCACGTTCTTTCACTGTAAAAAATGCAACTGCACATTTTCCAGTTTACGAAACCTTTTGAGTCTCAAATACTAAAAAAATGCAATTTTCTTGAAACTATATAAAAACCCTTGTCAGACCCAACAAAATTACCCCAAATGTTGTTCCAACTAGTCAAACACAGTTGTCTGAACAAAGAATTTCGTATTGTTGAAATTTTAAGGCTTTGTGAGTTCCCAGCATGCATTGCAGCATGAATAAATTATGCAGTTACTGTTATAGGATTATTGCTTTGTTGTTCACTGACTTAATTTAAACTTTTTTGTTGTTGTTTTGTCATTATTGTTAGTTATTTGTTGTACTGTGATGTAAAGAGCTCATCTTTTTAACATTTGTTGGTTGTCACCGTTCTTGAGGTTAGTGTTTGTCCATTTCTTGGATATCTTAGTCTTGTTTTACAAGCAAAGTCAATGTTGTCTGCATGCAAGACTAAGTAACTCATTAAAGTTTATCATTTGTAAATAAATATAAAACCAATAATGTGGTAACATTCTTTTTTACTTCCAGGAAACAGAAAAAAAAATTATCTCAATGACATTAAATGTTGTTTCAGTTGCTATGACAAGAATTGTTCTATTAGCAAAATAAGACAATCAGCACTGCATGAACAAACAAATTTACATTGGCTAAACAAAGTTACTGAGAAGAACTAAAATACTTCTTGAGAGAACTCAAAAGTGTTACTGCATCAAGTTGCCTTATTTTTATTTTTTTTATTTTATTTTTTTTTTTACGTTTTCTCAACTATTTATTTTTACAGTGTTCCTAACTGCAGTGTTCATGCAGAGGTGCATCTGAAAAGAGATGAGTGTTTCTGTGCAACCTTCTTGATCCGTGTCCAGGTTTAGCTTTCATACACCAGCCAATCTTTACATCCCTATAGGCTGATTTGTTGTTGTTACTGATAAGGGCCTAAAATGCGGCGTCATCAGCAAACTTGATCTAACTGCAGCTATCAGGCATCATTAGTGGGCATCTGTGGGCAGCAGATGATGCATATTTTAAAGAAGAGATTAAACCAGTGGTTTAGCGGTGAAGTATCTTACTTTACGACAGCTACTTTGAAATATGGTTTCATAACATTTTTATTACTTCTATTTTGTTTGGTCAATCGCAGCATCCAATAGTCTTATATTTTGTAATTTTTACTTTGTGTATATCAGTTCACTCATTCAAAGTAAAGGCCCGTTCATGCCATGTAAGATAACTAAAATGATAAGGGCTGCCAACTCTCATGAATTTAGTGTGAGACTCATGCAATTGATTTTTCTCATGCCACAAGTCCATGTTCTCACGCAGTTATAAAATACTGCAGAGTAAAGAGGACACTGACAACCACCCACAGACAAGACAAAGCAGGCAGCACCATGCAGCAGCGAGTTATTCTGGCTAATCGGGGTGAGATACACAACTCTATGAAACTTTTTTATTCCTCTTTTATTTGTTATTTGTTATTTGTCAGCTGTTTTTTTTTATTTTTTTTTTTACAAAATTTCATTTTAGAATTTTACTTTTCAAAACATTTTTTAATGTTTTAAAATGTGTAAATTTTTTGTTATAAGAAAGCCATTTTACAATTTTGCAAACACTATGGGAACGTTAATTTTGAATGTTCTGAAACAAGTAGGCTAGTAACATTTAAAATATGTTAGATGAAAGTGGTGATGTACTGTCAAGTATGGTGACCCATACTCTAAATTGGTGCTCTGCTTTTAACCCATCCAAGTGCACACACACAACAGTGAGTAGTGAACAAATGCACACACCATGAACACACACCCAGAGCAGTGGGTAGCCATTGCTCCAGCACCCAGGGAGCAATTTGGGGTTCAGTGCCTTGCTTAAGGGCACCTCAGTCATGGTATTGAGAGTGATGTACATTCACTCCCCCCACCGACAATTCCTGCCGGCCCGAGACTCAAACTCACAACTTTTTGATTATGAGTCCAACTCTCTAACCATTAGGCCACAGCTTCCCCTAACAAACATCCAACTAAAACAATTCAAAAATGAAACATTTCATAAACATTTTGTGCTAATATTTTGTAATAGTGACCAACTTTCCCTCATTTTTTGTCCTATTTATAATCAGTTAAACTATGTTGTTCAAGATTGCTTGAGCTTTTTCTGAAACTCTTCACACATGAACACGTACAAGAAGGGATTCAGGCAGCTGTTCAAGTAGGTAAGACTGACTATGAAGAGCCCTGTCTGGTTGAAAACATTCTGGAAACTGGTCAGCTCATCCGATGTGTCTGAATCATGCATTTCAATCAACCTCACTTCGAGGAATCGGTAAATATAAAAGGGAAGCCAGCAGAAGAAGAAGGCCAGGATTACTGCTAGGATAATACAGAAGGGTTTTAGTTTATTGTCTTTCCTGAGGCGCTTAACTCGTACTCCAATTGCCACGTAGGAAGCCAAAATTATGATGAATGGGATGAGGAAACCGACCACAAAACGGAACACTACCACCCTTTTGTAGGCTTCCAGACTTGAAAAGCCAGGTGTGCACAGGGTGCAATTGGAATGCGTTTTCCAAAAGATGACTACAGGCAGACTGCAGGCAACTGCTGCTAACCAAATAAACAGGCAAATTATCCTCGCTTTCAGGACGGTTCGTTTGGTCCGGGCCCACACCACCACCCAGGTGGACAGGCAGCGGTCCAGACTGATCGCTGTCAGCAGGAAAGTGCTGGCAAACATATTCAGCACGGTCACCAGGCTACACAACATGCACATAAAGTCACCAAAAGGCCAGTCTGAATCACGATATTCATAAATTATAGTAAAGATCAGGAAAAATCAAAATAGGAAGTCGGCTATTGCCAGGTTCAGAAACCAAATGGTATTGACGGTCCTTTTCATTTTGAAGCCTGCGATGTAGATGACCATTCCATTGCCAGCAACACCAAGCACACATATTATGCAATGCAGGAAAACATTGATGTTCTTTAAGTATTTCACTGTGGCATCTGTGCTGTTGGTTGATGGAGGTACGGTTTGGTCTAAAGTAAAAAGAAAAAAATAAACAGCTAGATGAAAGCCAATGAACAACAACCAACAACTGAAAGGTGAAACAGAGCTACTTAAATACAGGGCAAATGAGGAAACTCATAACAAAACACCTGTGATAATTAAATGAATATCTATGACAACTAATACGTAGGAACTTATGAAAACAAACTAGAAGTTTATGAAAAAAGACGCTAAGACAAAATAACTGAAAGTCTGTGACAGAAACACATAAAGACGAGTATGTATATTTGGTGTTTATCTAGATATTTCTCTAGAAATATGGAGGATTGCTAAAGAATATTTCGCAATGTTGTTCAATGAAACGGCTATGTCATTTTAGTACGAAAAACAGCCGTACTTACTCATTTTGACTTTATTTGTCGAAGAGCCTGAAAAAATATACACAAAAATTATTAACCAATATCTCTATCTGTAACTGAGCATTATCAACATTTCAACTTAATTCTGAATAATTTTCAATATATATACCTACCGGTACATAAGGTGCTTTGGGTGATGGTTAAAGGCTGTTAAAGGCACAAATCAATTTCATTCATTTGGAAAGCATCAAGGAAATAAATGTGAGGGAAAAAACAAAGCAAGAAATTAACTAAACTAACCCTGAAGAAAAACTAAAATAAAAAGTGGAAATGAATAAGAAGATATTGCAAGAAATGTTAAACCTGCTCAACATTTAAACTAAAAAGAGTTTTAAGTAAAAAGGTCAATCACCGACATCTTACCAGTTTTCTGGGTTGCTAGTTGATTGGAAACTGGTCTGGCCCATATAACTTGAATGTCTTTTTAATAGTAAGAGAGGATGACTTATCACATTGACAGGAAACTCAGAAATCAATTGCATAAGTACTGCTTTCTGAAGTTTGTCCAAAGTCACTTTGAAAATCTGATGATGTTTTGGGTCATATATATGAAGAAGATTAGAAAATTCTAGAAAATGTAATCATATATAAACATACATACATACATACATATTTGGGGTGTAACACAAGCATGATGGTTCGATGGTTGCTGGTTTCGGTACAGCAGGGGGAAAAAAACTAAACACTTTTTTAAATCAAACTGTGGTTTACTGAACAAATTGCTCTTTCTTTAAATAAATTCAATTCTAATTAAAATTTTCTTAAGGATAAAAATCTACCTCAGCTTATGTTCTAAAAAATATTAAGCCTTTTTACATACACTTAACAATAGTGCCCAAACTTAAATTGAATTATTATTTATTTTAAAATATAATAATCAACACTCAAATGTATGCAAACATGTAAATTGCACATAATGCCGTTTTTAAATGAACTTTTAAATTATAAAGTTTCTACTTGTTGTTGAAATATATTCATTTACACAGTGGCTGCCATAAATTCAAATTTCATAACAGATTTATTTAAACATACATTAAATAACTAAGACATCACTAACAGGTAAAATAAAATATAATTAGCAGTCTAATATTTCGTGAAATGCTCTTCTCTAGATTTCATGTTTCTAGCGAGCTAACAAGCTGTGGACACTGATGACTTGCCTGATGTAAATGAAATGCTATGTGACATTTTGTTCACAAGCTGTATTATAGTTTAAAATCTGTAATATCTCACATTTCAATCAGTTTATCGTGTTTACTGACCTAGACAGCATCCTTTATTATGCCTCTATTTTCTTTCACACATTGCTTTCAACACCTGCTTCAGTAGCATTCACCGTAAGAGGAATTGTATTTCATTAATGCCAGCTGCTCAATGCATTGTTGATTTTATTACATAAACACATGTCAGACTTGGTAATAGTGCTTATGGCTCAGGGCTGGTAAACGTGCACAAGGAAACTAATTCCAGGTTTCTAAGTTCATATATAAGTCACTGAAATGTGATCATGTGGGGATAGATAGATAGATAGATAGATAGATGGATAGATAGATAGAATGCTGTGACTGTGTTTATAATAATAAAGGTCAAACATAAATAGCATAAAAAATGTATTTATAAAAAACCGAGGAAGACTACAGACAGTATGTTTCAAACAGATTATCTTCAGTTTTGGTGATTAAATAAACATTGCAAAATATATATTAACTTTAAACTGACAGTATTACAATGTGTCTGAAAGGCTGTGTAAAGAAGTCAACGAAAAGGATATATAAAACAGTAAAATATCTGTTGAAAATATTTTTCAATGTTAAAATATTTCCACAAAGTCACTTTAATAAACAAAGACAAGTATAAAATAAATCATTTGTAGGTTTTCCACAAAAAGCATAAAAAACACAAATCATTTTCAACCCAACTAGAAGCAGCAACACTCACCCGACCAATGGAGTGAGTTTGAGGCGGGGCTATCAGTTTGTCCAGCCAATGAAAAACGGGGGCATGTGAAAGTCAACAATGAAAAGTCTTTTTTTAATTTAGTTTGATGACACTGGTGGCACATAAATTGCAACGTTTAAAACTTCAGATTGTCTTTAACACAAATTGGCTTTGAACCTCTGGCATGAGATGGCAGACATCAAGGCAGCGATGTTGAGAGCTTGTTAATGTGATTTATCTGACCACTTCAATCTAACATAAGGAATGAATATCTCTGAGACTGATTTTCTAAAAGCATGTATTGTTGTCCTGGCTGCTGCCGCAAGAGGAGATGGTCGTTTCGTTTGTCTGCTTGAGACCTTGTGATTCTGAGAGGCGTGAACATGTGGAAGGGCGAGATGTTCGGAAAGACAGATGTTCTTCTGCAAAAGCCGTCTCCAGCACCAGCAGCAGAGACTGTTTGAGCTTCTTCTTAAACTCCTCACACATGAACACATAGAGAATGGGGTTCAGACAGCTGTTGAGATGAACCAGACAGTTAACAAATGGTCCTATTTGAATGAATACGTTTTCAACGTCTCCCCACCCATTTATCTTTGCAACTATGAAAGACAGCTGTTGAACATGAAAAGGAAACCAGCATATGAAAAAGGCCAGGATCACAGCTATAATGACCCGGAAAGGCTTAAGCTTCTTTCCTCTTTTGAGACGTTTGGCTCGCACTCCGATAGCAATGTATGAAGATGCAATGATCAGGAAGGGGATGAGAAAGCCCACTATAAACCTGTATATGAACAGAGACTTTAAGATGTTTACAGAGCAAACATAGGCGCATCGATTATTCTCTCCTGAGCGGCACAAAACAAACGGGATGCTGCAGCCGATGGATAAAACCCACATGAATGAACAGATGATCCTGGCTTTGACCAGAGTTCGTTTGTTTTGAGCCCAAACAATCACCCAGGTGGACAGACATCGATCCAGACTGATAGCCGTGAGCAAAAAAATGCTGGCGAACATGTTTAGCACCGTCACGAAGGAGACAAACTTGCACATGAAGTCACCAAAGAGCCAAATCTTGCTAAAGGCGGTCACAATGTAGAGGATGATGATCAAGATGAAGATGAAGTCTGCAATCGCCAAGTTGAGAAACCAAATGGAGTTGACGGTCGTCTTCATTTTGTAGCCGGTCACAAATATGACGAGCCCGTTTCCAACAATACCCAGAGCAAAGACGACAAAGTATATGAATATATTGAAGATTTCAATCTCTGATAAGACTATCTGCGTTGAGTTGGTCGACTGTCCCACACTGTTGGTCGCTACACAAAGAAAAGAGAAAGACAATGGTTTGTGACAGAATTAACATTTCTGATTCTTTGAGTTTTGAATTGAAAATTGAGTCAACTAGAATGATTCGTTCACAAATGCAATTGATATAGTTCACAAGTTCAAATCACTGACTCAACGATCCTGTGGTTAACCATGGAGGCCCGTTTCTGCCACCAAATAATAAATACTGGCAACTTTTTAATCTCACAAATTGGACTTGTTTTTCTTACAATTCTGAGAAAGAAATCAGAATTTTCAAGATATAAACAGAATTGTGAGATAAAAATTCAGAACTGCAAGATATGAACATGAAATTATGAGTTACATGTTGTAATTCTGTTTTTTTCCTGCTGTGGAATAAAAAAATAATGCAATTGAAATCTAATGAATTTATCTCAAAATTTTCATATTTTTATTTCACAGTTCTGACTTTTTTTTTTTTTCCTCAGAATTGTGAGTTGTTTATATGTGACCCTGGACCACAAAACCAGTCTTAAGTCGCTGATGTATAATTGTAGCAATAGCCAAAAATACATTGTATGGGTCAAAATTATCAATTTTTCTTTTATGCCAAAAATCATTAGGATATTAAGTAAAGATCATGTTCCGTGAAGAAATATATCAAAACATTGTCATGTTAGAATAGAAAAGGGTCCTGTCCAAACTGTTGCTATAATATTAGAAGCACACAATTTCCTAGAATATCATTATATGCTTAAACATTAAGATTTGTACTCATAGAAATTACCAAAGTAGTCAAACCTGTTCATTAGAAGGGGCGACCCAATACTTTTGGCAATATAGTTATGTCTTCAAAATATGTTATACATTTTTTTAATTATTATTATTATTACAGTTCTGATTTTTAGTATGAATTTTATTATTGTTCAGTTAGAATTTTACACATTTCTACTCATTGTAAATCATACTCAAGATAAACTCATGTTTAATCACCATAATTTTGAAAATGAAAATTAGATGATCAATGTTTGCTAATTGAAAGTTTATAATACAAGGATTTACTCATTCTTACACCAGGGGGCATCATTTCCTATGCTCTGTATTATCTATAAAATACATAGTGTATATTGTAAATAATTTTAAAACACAAAATGTAACTTTTTCTTAAACCATAAGAATAAATGAGAGTACTTTTAACTCAACTAATTATTTTTTTGCTCTCTACAGCTGTTAAATTCAAAAGACTGTCAGCAAAATCTTGTTGCACTATTCACATGCACCATAAGACCATAAAACACTAGTCATTAAACAGGCAAGGCTGTAATTCATGTACAATATTTTATTGCTGTTCTGAGCTCAGTGCTGCTTATAGCCAGTTTTGCATTTAAGCAAATAATTTTTGCATTAATACAGTTGCAAAAAGTTGCATCCTGTGTGACCACAGCTTTTTAACCACTACTGACTAACATGGCACACACTAAGCATGTTACTGAAGTCACAAAAACTAATGCATAATTTTTATTTTTTAAATATATTTTGTTTGTCATTTTATCTTAAAATAGGGTTTCACACTGAGTAACAACAACAGGGACAGATGATGAGATGATTTTTAGATTTCTGTTGGGTTAAAGTCTAAACTTTCAAGTCCAGTGCAGCCTAATGCTGCTTAATCTTGATCAAATCAACCATTCAGAAGAGGTCGAGATAAAGAAACCCAATCAAAGGGGTGGAGGAATCAAAAGACACATGTCATTTTAAAAAACAGCGTTACAGCAAAAAACCACTTCACTCGGTTCTTTTCATAGGGCATCATATCTGTCTCAGTAAAACACAAATTTGGTATAGGTACAATATTGGTAAAAACAAACAAAAAATTAGCTAACAGGAATATTGCATAGATAAATGTTCTTACCCATTTTTAGTCCTTTCTGTCTGTCCTTCCTGCAAGTGTGTTAGCAAAGCTCCCAACAGCGTCTTTGCATGAACAATTGCTGGTTGTTTCCCCTTTACTTAAATGAAAGAGAGAGTGGGGTGGAGTAATGATGCAACAAGGGAACTATGCTTCTGTAGAAAACTATTTTGAATATCAGCTTTCAAATGAAAAAGTCTTCCATGGGGACCCAAAATAGAACAATAATTATTATTGTTTATTAACATAATCAAAAAAAAAAAAAAGAGAGAGAGAGAGAGAGAGAGCGAGAGAGAGACAGAGAGAAATACTTATGACAACAGCCACCAAAAATGAAGGGGAGAGCAGATAATTAGTTCTGCAGTTTAACATTGGTGCTTTAAGCCTGAAATGCAAATTTGACTTGCCACATTCTATTCATAATAGATTAGCTTTCTTTTGGGTGTTTAAAAGCAGTGGAGATAGCGCCATCTAGAGGCCTTGATCGTATTTGTAACTCACTTTGGTTAAAAGCATCTGCTAAACGAATAAATGTGGACCTATAAAAAGGCAGACCTTTTAAGCCATCAAGACCAGTTTGTCTTCTGTTCATCTTCAAAATGGACAAAAAGCACCTTAATGGCTCCATATGGCTCACTAAATAGTCTCACTGTGTGTAGAAGAGATTGAGCTTTTGGCCTTTTTGTATTATGATACAAATGAAAACCTGTTTTGCATACAGGAGAAAGTTATAGCTATGCCTAAGACCTGTGTTTTTCATGGCAATCTGGAAAACAAAGTGTTGTTTTGTATTATAGAAAATTGATAGGTTTTAAAACCACCAGAAAACAACATATCCAAAAGCCTTTCTATTTATTTATTTAGACTGGTAGAAGGTTCCCTTATGTGATGCAATGAGAACAGGTGAGGTGATTTATGGCGAAAGGGAGGTTTAATATCATTAAACACTCTTAATATGTTGCTTTTAAGAATTTCAGTTTTACTTTGTTATTATTTAAACATTTCCAGGACTCTTGTTCGGAACACAGTTTGGTACATCCCTGACTCATTCTTGAATTCGAAAGCAGCAGAGGAAAACTCAGAGAAACACTACACTGCCACAAAAGAGAACCAGTCCAGTGTCAACTAGAATCAAATTAGCAATGTCAGTCTTTTCTAGTTTCCTCTTGCATATAAATACTCATGTTTGCACTTTTTAGCAGTAAAGGAATGACTGCAGCAGGACGTTTCCAAGTACTTTAGGAAAAACAAAGATTACTTGAGTGTTTTACAGGAAAATACTATTTCAGTATTTCTACTACAGATTTTCATTTTTAATTCAATGTGTGACTTGATATTTGATCCTGGAACAACATTTACTGCCCATAAACATATACCTAACCCTATCCCTACCCCTACACCTGCCCCTACCCATAATTTATGCCAAAAATCGGAGGGAAATGAAAGCTGAATAACAAGGGTGCAGAAGCACCTAACACTTGTTGTAAACCTAAAACAGACATTTCCTGTAAATTTATCCCTCAAATCTGATTGGTTGATTGGGATGTTGTTCCAAGAACACACTGTACTTGGTGAAATCACATTCACTGGATGTTTCAGTTTTTCAGTGTAAAAGGGCCCATCATTTCTAACTGTATGTGATTTGCATATGGGAAAAGAAGTATTTTTTTCATATGCCATAAAATGTATGACAGGAGATAATGTTGCATTAAAATAGCCAACAAGAACCCCCCCACCCCCCCCCAAATAGACAATACTGAGTCATTGATTCAACTTTTCCACTGGTATAATGCAGTTTAAGGCTGTTTATTTTGTTCAGCTTCATTTGTATTTAGTCATAAAAGTGGCGGCTATCAAGGAAGGACAGCAGAGTTGTAAATGTATAGATAATTTTAATGGCTTCATTTTTCATCCTGGCAGCTATAGAGATAGAGATGTCTTTTGCTTGCTTTGAATCTTTGAAGTCCTGATGATCCTCAGCGAAAGCCGTCTCCAGCACCAGCAGCAGAGACTGTTTGAGCTTTTTTTTATACTCATCACACATGAACACATAGAGAATGGGGTTCAGACAGCTGTTTAGAAAAGCCAAGCAGTTCACAGCTTCTGTTTTTAATTAAAACTCTTTAGCAGACTCACTCCACTGATTCTCCTTTGCACTTATGTAATAAAACTCATGGTTATGAAAAGGAAGCCAGCATATGGAAAAGGCCAGGACCACTAATGACCCGGTACGACCTGAGCTGCTTCCTCTTTTTGAGGCTTTTGACTTGCACTCCGACAGAAATATATGAAGATACAATGATCAGGAAGGTGATGAGGAAGCCCACTATGAACCTATATGTGATCAAAGACTTGTAGGATAGTTACAGATTCCTTCAGGCTCTGCTGTTGAGTGATTGATGACTGCGGGGATGCTGCAGCCAATGGATAAAACCCACACAATCTTGCAGATGATTCTGGCTTTGAACAGGGTTTGATTATTCCGACTCCACACAACCACCCATGTGCACAGGCATCGGTCCAGACTGATCAGTCTGTCATCAGCAGAAAAATGCTAGCATATATATTTAGGTAAATCATGAATGGGAGAAACTTGCTCTAGAAGTCACCAAAGTGCCAAGCCATAAGGCTAAAATGATGGTTATGATGAGAGTTAAGGAGAATATGCAGTCTGCAATGGGCAAGTTGAGGAACCAAATGGAGTTGACTGTCATCTTCATTTTGTAGCCGGTCACAAATATGACAAGCCCGTTTCCGATGAAACCTACAGTAGGGATGGCAAAGTACAGTCAGGTCCATATATATTTGGACACAGGCACAATTTTTATTATTTTAGCTGCCGAACAAAACATATTCAATTTACAGTCATATAATGAATATAAAGTGCACACTCTGTGCTTTAATTTGAGGGTATTCTCATCAAAATTGGAGGAAAGATTAAGAAATTACAGCTCTTTAATATGTACCTCCCCCTTTTTCAAGGGACCATAAGTAATTGGACAGTTGACTCAAAAGCTTCAGAGACAGGCATGGCCTATTCTTTCATTATTTCTACATCAATTAAGCAGGTAAATGGTCTGCAGTTGATTCTAAGTGTGCCATTTGCATTTGGAAGCTGTGAACCCACATCATGCAGTCAAAGGATCTCTCCATACAAATGAAACAGACAATTGTTAGGCTTCAAAAACAAAACAAATCCATAAGAGAGATAGCAGGAACATTAGAAGTGGCCAAATCAACAGTTTGATACATTCTGAGAAGAAAAGAACACACCGTTGAGCACAGCAACATAAAAAGGCCAGGACGTCCATGGAGGACAACAGCTGTGGATGATAGGAGGTTCCTCTCCATGGTAATACTCTCCAGTAGGTAGGTGTGTCACTGTCAAAGTCTACAATCAAGAGAAGGCTTCACGAGAACAAATACAAAGGATTCACCACAAGGTGCAAACGAGGCCAGATTAGACTTTGCCAATAAACATCTAAAAAAGCCAGACCACTTCTGGAAAAGCATTCTTTGGACGGCTGAAATTAAGATGAACCTGTACCAGAATGACGGGAAGAAAAAAGTATGGAGAAGGCTTGGAACAGCTCCAGATCCAAAGCACACAACATCATCTGTGAAACATGGTGGAGCAGTGTGATGGCATGAGCATGCATGGCTTCCAGTGGCACTGGGTTACTGGTGTTT
>JAFVLL020009965.1:0-12039 GCA_021397915.2 Tor tambroides | reverse complement strand
CCATGTTGTTAGGAGAGGGAGAGCGAGGCAAGACAAATAAAATTACTGCTTGGGTTGTGAGATCGGTGGGAGCCCAGCCTGCCTAATCTCACCAATGGGAGAGCACGCCTGTTGTAACCCAATTACAGGAGCATAAGCAATTTGTTAGACACTTCACATAATGTAACAATTTCCCAATAAACTCTGACTTGTAATAACATTGCTGAGTGAGTGCATAAATTCTAAAGGAACGAAAGAGGGTTGGATGCAGCAGCTGCGGGCAGAGAGTTAGCAGCATCAGCAAGATCTCTCACATTTACACTCCGACCTGCATCCAGTCTTCACACTGTTCAGATAAGGATAATGGGATTGGGGAGCCACATCCTCAGCTTTTCAACTGCATGCTCACAGTAAAAAAAACAGGGTCTCTGAGGAGTTGTGTATTCATACCCGATCAGCCAATCAAGTGCCATTCCAAATAGTACTGCAGGGAGCCTAATGCAGTAGGAAGAAAACTGTACTGATTAGGGAAAATGTGTAAATAAAGTAAACGCTACCCATCAGACATTACACACAACCTACGTGAAGACTGGCCAAATATGGTGAAAAGGAGTTGAGGGACAAAATTGTTTTAATTCAGCTTAATTGACCTCAAGAGCGGTTACTTGACAGTTGTGCATGGTTAAAGTGAACAAAATACAACGCCATTTATGACAATGGGGTTATAAAACAATTAGGGTTTTACTTACTACAATACTGTTAAATACTGCAGTCAGCTGTGACTAAATATAGGGTACAATATGACAAATACTGGGATAAATACTAATTTAAAAATATAAAATTATTTTAATATAAACATTTTATAGCAATTTATAATACATTCACATTTACTGTTCAAAAGTTTTGGGGTGTTTTTGAAAGAAGTCTCTTATGCTCACAAAAACTGTATATTTGATCAATAATAATGCATCCTTGGTAAATAAAAATATGAATATCTATATATTAATATATATATATATATATATATAAATATATATCTATAAAAAAATTACTGACCCCAAACTTTTGGGTGTATGTACTCACACAGGTATATGCTATAATAACATATTACTTAAAACTGTCAATATTTGCAACTCAAGGTCATAGAGGACATATTTACTGCACTTCAGTATACCACAGTCATTTTGAATACAAGTAAAATGTAGTTGGAGAACTCCAACATAGCATGGTTGTGCTTTGGGTGACCTGAATTTGAGTCCTAGCTCGTGGTACTTTCCACTCCCACTTTGCTTCCTGTCCGCTCTCCATACTGTCCTAAATAAATAAAAGCACAAAAACTTTTTTTAGTATTATTAAAGTAATGTGAAGTTGCTGTTATGGAAATATTCCCTGCTCAGTCTGTAGGGAGCAGTGCAGGATTCATGTAAATCAGAAGACTGCAACTGACAAGCTACAAAGACATACGTTGTCTAATCTCAGTTTCATTCTGCTTATGTCTTCGTACAAGAAAAATGTTAATAATTACTCAATGACCAACAAAAGGGCTAGTAATTAAACAACCATCCATAATCATTATTTTACACCATACCATAATCACTATAAGTGCAACAGTTTTCACAAATTCATTTACTCAAAAATCTACAGCTTTTGCTAAAGTGATCGTATTATACTTCTGTCAGGACCACTATCGTCAAAGATAACTGACAATTAGCATACAGTTTGGATTGGCGGTATGGTTCTGTTCTGGGTAAGAACTCCCTGTGCATCCATGCAGCCTAGCATGGATAAGAGCAGGGAGAGCAGCAATAACCCCCCAGGGTAAACAGAAAAGAACCAACATAAATATATTCCAGATTTCAAAAAAGTTCAATAATTTAATGTAACATTTTTGAAATTAGTCTGATTCAAGGAGAATCAGAAGGCCGAAACCTGACTGATGAGAGAAGTTGGGGACAGAGGAGGGTAATTAGCTATTGAGCAACGCGAAAGCTGGTGATGATACTGAAGGACCTTATAAATGGGTGCTGTGATAGGTGTCGCATCCCTATAGCTTAACTAACGTGACCTGCCAGAACTAACGCTAAGCTTGATTATTAATAAAATTGCACACAGGTTATTTTGAGCATATAAACAGAAATAGGACAATAAATGTTCAAATTCACATTTGCAAAACATTTTACTTCCTTAATGTGACAAATTTCCGAGCGAAACAGTATTTTAATAAGAAATTATTGTGTGTGGGATGTTATCCACTGAGAATTAATTGCAGTGTTTATATTATATACACTAGAAAAGTGGTTCTTATCTAAAATTAATTTAAACTCAAAAATATGATGCAAGTTTACATCTTTATTATAGAGTTTTTTTTGTTTGTTTGTTTTTTTGTTTGTTTGTTTTTGTATATTAATTAAGATTGTTATAACCAAACATAAGACTTATTAGGGCCTCCTTGAAAGTTTGCTGAGGCCCACTAATGGGCCCCAGCCTCCTGGCTGACAACCACTGTATAAGAATGAAGGCAGAGTTTGCTAAAACAATATCTCTTCAATAAATGGTTAACAATATTGAATTGTCCACACAACCTAAGTAACATCAGTGTAAAAGAAAACAACTGTTTTTTTTTTTCAGAATAAAATGCACAGATGAACCACTCAAAATAACACCAGGTGCAATAATTGACCAAGTCAGGTTCATTTTGATTTCACACTGATGTTTACATGGCATTGGTGAACTTGATATACTTTTTCCCATAAAATTACAGTCTATCGCCTGATGCCATTAGCTAAAAGCCCATGGTTCTGTGGGTGACATATGTACTGGCTGCAGCTCAACACAGTTTGGCACAAAATAAGAGAGAAAGCAGGGTGGAGAGAGAGGCCATTCCCCTGTGAGTGAAAGCAAGCAGTCAAGGTCGGAGGAGATCAGGATGGGGTTAATGAAAGGATGACAGCAGGGGTGAGGGGGAAAACTCCAGTGGTAATTTACAAGCCTCTCCCCTGTAGGGCTGAAGGTTACACTGGGCCCTGTCGGGGAAAAAGCAGGAGAATGGGACAATGCGATGGATCTACACCATACTTCACACCCCACGGGCTGATATACACACACACACACAAACACACATGCCCATAAATGAATCAATCAAAGAACTCAAATTAACGTAAGATACTCAGAAAAGAAACTTTTACTGCAACTGATCAGAGACAATACTTTATGATGAATAACTGTCTTCATAAAGATGGGCTTTACTTTATGGCATCACTTTTAAGCCTAAAAGAAAAATCAGAAAAACTGTCTCTAATTATTAAAAATGAAGAGTTTATGAATCTTTAGCCAAAATATTAAGAAAGTTTGCAAATGTTTTTGTTGTTGAGTATCATATTTGATACATCATGCTTTTATGGCTCATATACTATGACAATATAAAGCTCAAACTCGAGGCAGAAAAACACACAGTTTTATTCATATGCCCAAACTGAGCAAAAAATGTGCAATGGCCAGAGAGTGAAGGAATTCTGATAATAAATCAAGGAGATCTTGAGAACAGTATAGCAGACTACTTTCATAACATGCATATTTTTTATGAATCAGTATTATGGTACAATGGTCGCTGTATATATTCAGTAACATTTCTTAGATTATATTTAAATGATTAGTTTTATGACCAAAGCTCTGCAGTTTTAATTGTGGTGGGGGGAATGCAATACAATGATTGAGAGAAGTACAAATATGATTTTTAAAACAAAAATGATGTATGGCTAATCAAGAAAACCTATTCAGTCCAGTCAGCGTTCATCTTGAAATAATATAGTAATATAAAAGATCTTATGTTTACTTTAGAAAAGATTCAGTAAAGATTTTACAGCAAAAAGACACTTTTACCCTGACCAGAAGTGGGATGTTTTTAGAATTATACTTAAAAGCCATTTTACTTGCTAAAAACTGAGGATTACTTCATGCTGAAGATTAAGTAAACAGGTTTTTCTGAAAAGCTTTGATCATGTTGATCATTAAGAGGCCTCAGAAATGTTTGAAGCAAATATAAAAGCTCTGGAATTCACCAATTTTCTTCAAATTTCACACAAAATGACACCTTGGTCTGATTTGAAGATGATACGAAAGCTCTCCTGCTCGCATTGCTAATCGTATTGCGTTGCGACACAAGTAAAAGCCTGGATGTAAGTGATTGTTGTAATTAGAGCGCTTTAAATTACAGCCCTAATTCCAGACGATGTCCCCCACCATTCATATGCTGCTGACCACGCTAGAAATTCCTCCCTGATGGGACTCCTGGCTCTGTCATAAAACTATCTGAGGTGTAATCTTCAACTGATTTACCTGCCGTTTCCTCACCATCGGCCAATAAAAAGGGCGAGACCGCCAAGGTTTCGTGGGGCTAGTTTGTGATTAGGGATGCATAATCGTATCCTGCTTTGATCGTTTCCATGCCTTATAACTTCTTGCATATATAATGCGAGGGACTCGGGAGACAGACAGAGTGCAGTGTAAGCAGGGAGGATTTGGGAGCAGCGCCGGGCTGCAGTCTTAATCTGGCTCTGGAGACAAAGCGTTTATGATGTACATCATTGGCTGAACTGGAGGAAGGACTAATTATAGTCATCCCGCATGACACATCCTGAGGTATTGACCATTTGTTCTTTTTGGTTAGATGGGGTACTAAGCACCCGAAGAGCAGCTCTCAACTGTCCGAGGAAAGCTGATGAGTGTGTTAAAATCAACAAGAACTCTTATGAGAGACGAGCGGCTGAAGTTGCTGACTACGGCAAAGTCCACAAATTAAACCTCAGTTTTTTTCCTCGTTTGTTTCCAGGGTAATAGTTTTCAACCTGGCTAGAGCGTAATGTTGTTTTCCACTCTGCCGTTTGGATCGGCAATCGCTACTGTTCTTGTTCACGGAAAGTTCAAGGCATTATTCACGAAGTAAAACTGTGACACTGACATTAAAGTATAAATGAATGTGTACTCTCTTCCACCACTCTCTGAGGTGGAGATAATGAGATGCTATATCACCATGATGGAGGGAGTGGAAATCTGATTAAGATGTGTTTGCATCCAACGTCTCAACTAACTGCGAAACTCATAAAACGCATTTGCTGTCTCCCCCATAACTAATGGCTGGTTTTCACGGCTTTGACAGCGAGCCGTGTGTGTTATTTTGTCCGGGTATTATAATAATAATGAGAGCAAATTAGAACAATCAATTTCCATGGGTGGTTCTTGATTGGGGATGATGGGCAATATGGCACTGGGTAATCCATCTTCCTGGCCCTGTCTCATTAATGGCTGCGTCGCCGCGACAACAGCCAATGGCAGTGCAGCGCTATGGAACACATGGGGGCACCATTCTGTGAGCCTATGTTCAATTAGCAGCGGCGGCGATAAACAGAGTGATGTATGCAGGCTCGCAGATGCGGCAGCTTGAGTTTAGAGCCTTTTAAAGCCCCTGTATGTATCCTCTGTGCCTCGACACACTCGCATGAGCCTGTGCGACGCCCTCGCTGAATGTGTGCTAAACAGCACTCAGCCAACAGTGCTTCTCATACAGGGAGCATTCGAAAATACAGCTTCTTGCATTACACCGAGAGTTGGAGAATCCCAATTGCTACCCCGTTTCACAGTGCTCTTTTTGGAACTGGGAGTTTTTATGCAAATGAGATGGCCACAAGAGGGCTTCAATGTTTGATTAACAGGTCTATACTAACAAGGATGTTACTTTTTTCATCAAAACACTTTTGACCACACATATTTATACATAAACACACACACATACATAATATACACACACACACACAAACATGTATATATATGGATCCTGAAGAAAAAAAAAAAAACATAACGGTTTCCACAAAAAATTATGCATCAAAAAGGTCTTCAACAGTGATAAAGGCTGCTTTAAATTAAATAAATTAGGGCTGTCAGTCGATTAAAATTTTTAATTAATTAATTACATGATGTGTCGATTAATCTAATTAATTGCAAAATAAATTTGAATTAAAATACCCACAAAAGGTTATTTAAAGCTATTTTTGTGTTAAATGAGAAAATATTAAATAGACATTACAAATTGTAGCTTTAGAAAGAAATATTTTATTTGATTCAACATAAAATGTATTACACAAACATTTATGCTACAACGGCCTAACATAAACTATGGAACATAAAAGAAGATAATGTGAGAAACATTTCATTATATTTTGTTCATACAATGAAAGTCATTGGTAACCAAAACAGCTTTGTTACCAACAGTCTTCAAATACCTTCTTTTATGTTCCACAAAAGAAAGGTTTGAAATGACATAAGGGTGAGTAAATGATAGATTTTTTGTTTGTTTGTTTGTTTGTTTTTTGGGGGGGGGGGGGTGAACTATCCCTTTAATGTTTTTATAATTATTCTTCTTATTTATTTACCATTTTATTTTATTTTTTGAAATGATACTCCAAATAAGAAACTAAATCTGCCAGCAGGTGGTGGTAAATGTCTTCATTCGATTCCTTCAAACGGCTGATTCATTCAGGAATGAAGTAAAAGGCACTCTTAATGAATGGGCCTTTGAATCACTGATTCACACAATTCGTTCAAAACGAGGATTCATTCAGAAACTAAACACCGCTGTGTTGCACAATAATTCTGCTATGGCTTTAAAGGTAATGTTCTCTGCAAAATTGAGCAATAACACATAATATTGTGTTTAAAATATAACACAATATTAACTTCTTATTTACTGAACTGTTGTATAAAATCACATATTCAGGACAAAATCAGCTCTCATGATATTGTTCTCACTGCTGGTGTGATATCGTATGAAATAAATATGAGACAAAAACTCATACAGGGGCATTTTTTGCACCAAAAGCTTGAATTTAGGGCATAACTGCATTTATAGAGTTGCTGCCCTGCATCATATTTGTCAACAGTCATCTGTATGAAATGTAAGACGACGTACAAGTCTGGGGGCGGGGCCAGTGTGTTAACTGCATTAAAATCACTAATCTCTATTATAGATCAGTGGTTAAAATATTTTAAATTGCGTTATTTTTTCAGAACTAATTAAGTTAACGAGTTAAACTGACAGCCCTACAATATATAAATATCCCAAAAAGGTTATTTTACATTGTAACAATTTCATAATATTATTGTTTTTAGTGCATTTTTTATCAAATGCAGACTTTGTGAGCATATGAGAAATGTGTGTATTATATATTATTGTAATTTTATTCTATTTTCTTTATTTAAATGTTTAACATCACTGCACAATAAGAACATACAGTAAAATACAGAGACACAAATCACTTGATGCCAGTTTCGCAATTTTCATAATTAATAGTTCAAATATTACATAGATTAAAGGATATAAAATCCTGCCTTCAACAGATTTTTCTAAATATCTAATATTATCTTCACACACACAAAAAAAAGTAATACATTGATCACTCCTCCAATCCAAAAAAATAATAATAAAAGGTGACCACAATTCCAAATAAGACCTAATGCTCTTCCAAGCTACAGCAGCTATCCGTTCTGTTACCATGTGCTCTAATAATAAATTCAGCCAATGGTTAATATTTAATGATTGCTTAGTTTTCCAATGTTGGAGAATAGCTTTTTTTTTGCTAGAATCAGAGCAATGTAAACCAATTTTACATAATGTGGTGCAACATCTTTCTCCAAATCTAATCCTGACAAACAAAACCAAGGAGAAAATGGTATTTCTATGTCAGGTACCATATGCAATTTCTCTGTAATCCCTAACCAAAAATTCTGAACAGGAGTGCAATACCATAAGGAGTGGAGGTAAGCGTCTAGACTACCAAGATTTTATTTCTTGATTTTATTTCTAAGATTTTACTTAATTGCTGACCCAGGCAACTAATTTCCTACATAGCTGTGCTATCTATCTATCTATCTATCCTATATCTAGCCACGGTATCCATAGTATATCTATCCATCCATCTACCTATCTACCAATAGTATGGCTATATATCTGTATTTATCTATCCATAGTATATCTAACCACCTATCTATTGTAGTATATCTATCCATCTATCTACCTATCTATCTATCTATAGTATATCTATTTATTTATCTTTCCATGGTATATCTATCTATCTATCATAAATCATATATATTATAGCTCAAGTGTTTATTTTCTAATCAATAAATACAGTTGAGCGAATGAGGTGTGATTTTTAACAGCGACTGGCTATAAAGAAAGACTCTAAGAGACAGAGGACATCGCCATTGATCTGGAGAAATCTAACCTGCTGTCAGCTTGTGAGTAGCTGTCCCTGATTACATTCATCAGAGAATCAGCAATAGAGGGAAAGGATATTAGGTTTCAGGGGCAGCCATCAATCTAAGTCATTCTTAACCTGATCAAGTACACAACGCTCTCCAACCCAACAATAGATGAACACACCAACAGCAATCAACTAGAGCAGCTCAATCTATACTCCAGGGTCACATGTGCTAGCATGAGGATTGAGGAGTAAAGGAGAGAGAATGATGAGAATGCGAAGAGCAAGTTTCTATACATTTATAGACTCCACTAGTGCCATAATAAAACCAGGTTTGAGTCCGCAAGGAAACAGACAACAAAAGATTTCTTTCTGATTTGATTTTATAAGTATTGACTAGGTAAAATAAAGTGAATTTATATTTCATACCAAATGTCATATCTTCATATTTGGGTCACCCCCTAAGACACGTGGGCCTTTTAGTATCTATGTATTATTTTAAAACAAAATTATTTTCATGAAGCAGCATGAGGTTGTTGACAAGTCTTATGACAGATCAGTCAGATCCTGTAGTCCCTGAGGGAGACACAGGCCAGTGAGGAAGATCTCTGGAACTTTCTTTGAGTTTCATGCATTAAAATGTGTCATCATCATCACCACACTTCAACTGACAATGATTATATCAGCTATAACTTGTGACTCAAACTGTAACATTAATTTTCAAACTCATAATCATAGTTTTGCTATATAAATGAACAAAACCAGTGACTACTCGTGACAACCAACTTCAGCAATGTAAAACATTTTGGATGTGTCTAGAGAGCCATCTTACTCTGTCTTCACTACTTTTTCATCTGAATATTTAACGAAAAGGTACAGGACAGGACTTAAAATTACCATGAAACTGAAGTGGCAACAGATGTTTTGTTCCATAATTGTTATACGCCTATGGGTAATGCTAAATAGAAGAAAAAATAAATAAATAAATAAATAAAAATGTAGGGTAGCAACTTCTACGTGTTGGTTGCTGACTGGATTTTAACATGAGAGTGTTGTACTCAAAAATGGATGCAGATGAACTTGAGTTTGCAGAGAGGTCCAGCATACACATCACCAGAAAGAAGTTTGCCGTTTTACTGGAAGATCCAGTTGTGACAAATTTTGATTAAACATTACAAAGTCATTTAAAAAAGAAAAAAAAGAATGCATTTAAGAACTGCTGAAAATATGACCTCTAATATGCATTTACAAAACAGACAGAGTGAACTGTCTTTTCCTGGTGCATAAAAATAAAGTCAGCATAAATTCAATGGATAAGGAGAAGCATTAGCTACTACTTGCCAAAGCAAACAGGATAGCCTAGACAAGGCTAAAATATCTAAATAATTCACATCAGCAGAAAGGGAACGTTTTCTACAATCATTTCATGTTGACTTTAAGCTCACACGAGTCTCTCCGTATAGAATCCTAATCACACGTTTAATGTCATCTAGCAACTAATATCATAATTAGAACTTCCTCTGGATACTGCAATTATAAAATACAGAACATGTAATTCACGAAAGAGGACAGTTATTTAAAGTTTAAAACGAACTAGCTCCTCATTGAGTTCATTGAACTGACACTAATAGCATTCAGTGTAGGCCTATTCATTCATTCACTCAACGCGATTGATACACCCAACCGTTTATGAATATCTCCTTTTTGCTCTCTGTGCTGTCTTTTACGATTACTCACTATTGGATTCTCCGTAGTCTCCTCATTCTAGTGACCGCAGATTTTGTAAATTCACTTAGCTAATTGATTTCAGCAGGAATCACGTTGTTGACTGTCATGTGATTGTACAAACTTGGTCTTGTTAAGAAACACGAGCCTCGGTCGGAAGTGCAGTGCGAGAAACGCGCGCACTGGACAGGATTGATGAGAAGAGAGGTCGCTTGGCTGTCAATCATATGATGTACTGGCTGTCAATCTACTGTCACCACGCCCTCATGTCCGCTATGACCACACCCTCGCGTCCAAGATGAAGTCGGTAGCACAGAAAGACGGCCAGTAGAAACTAACTAACTAACTAAACTTAACTCATATTTATCTCAAGAGGTCTTGTAGCTTATAAATAACTTGAATATGGCCGAAGAAGTGTTAATTCTTAGTCCAGGCAAAATAACATCGGTAAGTAGACAATTTTATCATTATTTAAATGATGTGTCACTTTGTTAGGCTATAAATTTGCTTTTGTTTTCACTCTAATTTAGTTTTTATCATTCTCTTAAACCGTATTATTGATTGCCATCTACGGATCTTCAGTAGTAGTAGTTAGTTTAAACATGATCTCTCAAATGATACTTTATTAAAGTTTAATTTTAGTAGGCTGTTGAATTTTGGTTGATGAAGGGTTTGTAATAATAGGTTTCAAAAGCTATTGTAATATCAGTAATATTTAATGCAATATTTAATGTCACATTTTTCTTTTGTACGATATGGTGTGAAGAAAAAAAAAGAAAAGGCATTAAGTTAATGTCACAAGACATTTTCTCAGCATCTTCCCTCACGTGTAGGACTACACATAAGCAACTGTATCTGACCACTTAGTGGGACAAATTAAGTTTTCCACTCATGATCTGAAGCGTAACGACCACTGAAGTCACACCATGAGAAAGCTGTTCTCTCCTCTTCTGACTTGAACTATTGCTTCAGCATTTTAAGATCACTAGAATAGAATAGAATGTTTATAAAATATATAAATGAGATATATTTGTTTATGAGACTAAATATATTTATTTATAGATGTATTATATTACATGCAATTTAAATACTGTATAGTCCAACACATATTAATGGACATACAAATGTAAAACTAATGTTTATGTACTAAGCACTATTTATCTACATTTTTATAAAATGTCTGTTTTTGTTTAATTTCTGAATTTGTTCTTTTGAAACACCATTAGGCTGCCTGTGACTGCCTGATATGATTCTTTGACATCAGGGCTCATGCGTGTAGGGCTCTTAGTTTCAGCCACAGCATTTTAAAGAAAAAGAAATAACAAGGATAGTTTGCCATTTTAAGAAAAAAAAAATAAGGAAAATTGCACCTTACATGCCATAAATATGTTTTTGTTTCTTTTTTATAGCATCTTACCTCATCTCTGCTGGCAGTGGCTTTCCTCACCTCCTTTGGTAGCTCAATGCTGTATGGATACAACTTAGCTGTGGTCAACTCTCCTGCTGGGGTAAGAGCTCACTCAGTACCTCAACTGCCAAAACCACTCATCAAAAGAAGTAATCGGTTGATAACATAGCCAACATATTTGCATTCATCACAAAGTTTTTAAAAAGTGGCTTCCAGCAGAGAGATGCACGTCAGGCTCGAGGTTGAAATAAACACAGTGGCCTAAACAGAGGCTCTTCTGAAGCAAGATCTCAGGGAATGTTGCTTTAACATGATTCTGTGCATTCTATACATTCTTGTTGTAAAAGTGTGATTTCTACAAGGAAATCTGGAAAAATTTAAATATTAATATAAATTGATATTTTTTTATATGTCATACGGTACTTATAATTTATATATTAGATTTAAATGTATCATAAATAAATCAATATGGATATCAATATGGGACAAAAAGAGAAAGTTATCTTTAGACTTTTTCCAGAAACTTGAAGAAACAAAGTGTTGAAGCCTTATTTTCATTTTTTGTAGATGAGTCAGTTCGATGTTATTTGTTCATCTTGGCTTGTCAGGCATTTTGTGCTGCAGTGGTTGCCTCTAGCAGCTCTTCATGTATATAAGTAGGGACCTATTTGCCCT
>JAFVLL020009963.1:0-33810 GCA_021397915.2 Tor tambroides | reverse complement strand
TTTCAAAGCATGAATTTTGAGATTTTAAGTGTTCAATTGATATATAATTTCTTATGATTTCTAAAGCGTGATAGGGAAAAAGGCAACTAAGAAGACGGTCTGTGACAAAGGTCAGAACGCCTGTTATGATGTAGATTTTTTAGGTGCACTTTTGTCATAAATTAATCTAATAATTTTCCTACATAATTTAACAAAAAATTGGTAAAATATCTATTTAGGAGTCTTAGACCTTTCCAACGATATATAGTTTGTCATGATTAGATTAGGATTTATTGTAATATAGTGAAGTAAATTTAGGCGTCCCACAGGGTGGACGGGTGACAGTTAAGAGGTTAAACCTACCCATACCATCAAACCTGTCCCTAACCTTACCTGTATCCCACCTCAATAGCAGCAAATGTTTTTTGCAACACAACATGAACAGAATAAGTACACTACTTATTTTTGGATTTAAGTACATAGTAGTTAAGGCCACTTAATATAAAGTGGGACCAAATTTGGGGAATACGTAACTGTCCATAAATTATTTACTTGCCAAACAACAGTAAATTAGTTACTTGCCATATAACGGTAAATCTGTGCCTGTTACAGGGGGATTTGGGTAACGTATGCACAACAGCTCTGGCACCTATGCTTTATTGATATAAATTGTTATTATTGTCCAGTGTTTCCATTGGTTTGTTGGCACGTCGGTGATTTCATGTGCTTAAAAAGCTGTCAGAGAATTTCTTGCTGAAGTGTTTTTTTGCTGCCAGATCTAGATTTCTGAAAATCACACTGTATTTAATGCAAAACTAAGTCAACTAAATCAATTGGGGGAAAAAAGAGAAAGAGAGAGTTCTGGCATAGACAAAGTCTGTTGAAGGTACACATTATTTGACAATAATGCTTGAGCAAACTAATCCAAATGGAAATTTCAGAGGATTTTTATCGTTCTATTTATTTTCCCCAATGCTTGACAGATTTTGTGTTTATATAACAGTTCGACAACACAAGTGGGTAAATAAATAAGAAACAACCAGGGTGTCCTTTGTGTGTGGCCACAGATTCAAAAATCAAGTTTACAGTTTAACAGCTGAGAGCCAGCCTTTGTTATTAATTCAAAAACATCACTTTAGAACTAATAATGAAGTAACATTGTTTCTTCATTGAAAGCTAATTGTATTATGTAGAATATAATGAGAGACTGACTGAGCAATTGTGATTACCTGCATCTGATAAAGTATTCATTACTCTGCTTAATATCATATTCAGAATAAAACATTAGTTTGGATGTCCACTGAGGAAAGCGATATCTTTGTCATACTATCCTTTCAACTGTTAGGGGAATTCCCAATGATAACGCTGATAACGCTTTTTCGATGCATTTGTTGTTTGCATCTTACAAGGTGTTGTTGAAAGTAAAAATGTCCTTGTTTACAACCTTGTTTCGGTCCTTTTCAACATAAAAGTCTTTGCTACGACAAGTCTCTTGTCTCCATCTAATGGTGGAACATCACTAACACACAAAACATTTCTCGATACCAAATACTATTAAATGCTACTATTATTTATATTAAACACAATTTATTGAACAATAATATTTAATACTGTAAACCACAACAGCCATCATAAAAGTTGCTAAGTATTCAGTCAAAAGTACAAACAAGGCACACTGTTAGACATTTCAAAGGGTTTTTACAGTAACTTACTGGCAACACTGTTGCCAGTAAGTTACTGTAATTAAGATTTACAGTAGCAAACTGTATTTGATTTACAGTTGCAAACTGTACTTTTACAGTAAATTGCTGTAAAAAAAATCCAATTCATCAGTATACTACTGTAATTCATTCATTTTAATATAGATTTCATTAGATTTGATTAATTTTATATAGAATTCATTTTATTTTTACTCTACATAGGTACTACTAGCATTCAGTTAAAACAGACACAATAATTACAAAATATCAAATTCTTTATTTAAAACATTGTATGTATAACACTTAAAAATACAGTCTTCCAATGCTGGAACAGTGCATCTTCACCATTTCTCCTGTCTTAGGATGTTTTGCAGTGCATTATGTTGTGTCCTCTGGATTTATACTCACAAAGAATCTTTAGGCAACAGAAACATAATGAGGAAAAAAGACAAGCAGCCAAAGAATACATGGCCATCTGCAAAATCCAGGTGCTGCTCCAAAACGTGGCCACCACCTTTGCTCGCCATCCACTTTGTTAGTGACAGAAATGTCTTCTCTGAAAAACAAGAAGTAGAAATGGCACACTTTTAAAAGGCAAACCCCGTGTAGAATACTCAAACCTCTTAAAACCATAGTTGTTCTCTTACCATGAATTATCAGTCTCAGGGTGGCTGGCGCTGCTCCACATGTCTTTCTTGATGCTTCATTGCAGTTCCCTTTAAAACACAAATACAAAAAAACGCAGTAAATCTTAAATTCCATTAAAAACTATAACAAACTAATTCTAAAACTAGAAAAGGCAGCTAGACATAAAACTTGTTTAACTTAGCTAATATACAATTTTATTTTCTCAACAGGCTACTGGCCAACATTAACTACTAACACCTGAACTAAATTTCACATTTGTTAACAATGTTAATGTAAGATAAGCGTTGCTCGTTAAAAATTATTTTGATTCGGTAAACTAATTTAATGAGCTGACAAATGTCATTTGAAACGACAGCGCAGTTTACCATAGTAAAGTTTGTTACCGCCATGTTGACGGGTAAATGTTACTAACGTTAGGTAAACTGGTGTGCAAAAATCTGACACAAACACACAGACAAACGTACATATATTTTTACCTTGCTTGCAGGTCTTATTCTCTCATAAGGTGCATCGATACACAGATGTTCTCCGGAACTTTTCCACTCTCGCGGGTTCATTCCCGGGTAAAACCTACCCACCGCGCTGCCGATAAAAAACAATATAGAACCCATTATATATACTATCTACAGAGGATGCAGACAGTAAAGTGATACCAAACAGGACAAACAGATTTGCCAATCATCACAAGTGATGTAACACGTCCAGTGTAGTCAGTCCCAAGCTGTTGCGGCGTTGTAGACACGGTGTAGGGCAAATCATGTCAATCCAAACTGAGAAATGAGGAAAATAAAACAACCTCAATAGAATGGCGCCAAAGAGGTCGTTACAGCAAATACAGTAGTATACAGCAATTTAAAAAAATACAGTAAGTCTCTGTGTGTGGGGTCTGACGTCACAGAAAATTCCCATGATGCAAAGGGTATTACAGTTATTTACTGTAAAGGGAATTTGCAGTATTATACTGGGTGATATACAGTAAATAACTGCAGAAATTACAGAAATGTCTAACAGTGCAGCTCTCTGATACAGCATTAAAGTTATATAAAAATATAAAGTTATGAGGCCCTCAGCCAAAACTATTTGCTCTGCAATTAGATAAATTAATGAGACCAACGATTGCTCGTTAGATATACCCAAGACAAATTATAGCTCATGTTAACCACTATAGAGACAGCAGAGTCAGCAGCAAATTCCAGAAGTGATACAAATGGTGAAACGGTTCTCCTTTTTTTTTTTTTTTTCAAAAGTACTTATTCAGAGTGTATCCAATTTTGGACGCAGCCGGAAACTATACATGTTCTGCTCCATATTAATATAAATATTGTTTCATTGTAGATTGTGTTAACTTAATGCTTAATGTAAATTTCATCAAAAAGTGTTCCTGTATGTCATGTTGCACAAGATATACAAGCCACTGTAGAGAGACTGGCCAAACACAGAGGACAAAACTATCCAAGAAATCTATATATTTTTTTTTTAGAGTTTTTAGAGTGTAACATAGATCCACACGTGCACACAGGTGAGTCACGCACATCAGTACATGTCCCACCTCATATAACACATCACTTTTTATCCCTCTGGCTCTTTCTCTTTTTCTTATACACATTTATACACACACAAAGTGAATTTACTGAAGTAGCAGCAACAAAACTTAGACAACAAAACAATTGTTTGCAACATTAAACAGATTTCTTTCAGCTACGGCTGTCAATGTTATAGATGTCATCATGATCTATGCTTTCTAACTGAATTCGTTAAATATGCAGAAACCACAGATACCAAGTGACAGCTGCATTCATAAAAAATCATGGGTAACTCCCATCCTTTATCCTTTCATACTTAATGTATCAGGTTATAGAGACACCAAAAAGAAAAAAGCTGAACTTTATTGTTGTCTGAATGTTTTTAATGGAAAAGTGTGCATGCCGGCTCTTCAGAGCTGAGTTTATTACCCATGCTACGGCCTGACAGCATTTGATGAATGTTTGGCTCACTGTTCTTTAACATAAAAATGATTACCTTGCTCCCTTTCACTCACAGGTGATTATCTGCAATGACAAACTTGGATTTATTTCTCATAGGCTTTGCTTTGGTACATCAGTATAATAGTGGTAAGTAATCTACCCCTGTGTCTGAATATGTGTAACTCTTGCTACACAGTGTGCAAAAAAGCAGGACATCAAATGAGTTGGATGTGAGAATACTCAGTGTTTCTTCTTATTCAGTAAGCAAACAACACCTGAATGATTTTGCTAGTAAATTATTGTCTCAGTTGTTGTTAGTATGCCACAGGTCAAAGGACAAAGGACGTACATAAACATTGTGGACGTACAGTAATATGTTCAGTGTGTTGGGTATGTGATATGGCAGAAATACACTCAGTTGAAAAGTTTAAGGTTGGTGATTTGGTTGGTGAAGTGGTTACTCTACCAAGACTGCATTTATTTGATCAAAAATACAGTAAAACTGCAATATTGTGCAATTTTTATACTTTTTGTTTTGTTTAAAATGCAAATTTTCTACTTTAATATGTTTTAAATAGCTGAAAAAATATTTTAAAGGTTAAAAAAAAACTGTTGAATGTACTTTATTTTAAACTGCTTCTTAAACATTTCAGATGTTTATCAGATGCTTGTAGAGATGTTTTCCAGATGGCTTGGAAATGTACAGTGCAGTTAGCTTGCAAAAAAAAAAAAAAAAAGTTTAATTTCACAATTTATAGCTTCACTTTTATGTAGCATAATTTGTATGCTAATTTTATAGGATTTTGAAATAAATAGCGAATAGAGCACCTACAGTACTACAAGTTCTTTCAGCCAGTGGAATTGTTTTGGGGTCCTTGGCAGATTCGATTCAGTGGAATGTATTTATTCTACATATTAAAGAGTGTAACTAATAATACTAAAATTCCAGTAGTAGCTCACTTTGACACATCCAATTTATTAGTTAATGCTGTGATGAGTGGCACTAGAAGATAAGTGACAGACTGGTAAGAATATGCATATAATCTAGTTTCATTTGATATGAGTGCTGAAGCCTTATTCACTACTGTGACTATTTCACACTCACGCAGTTTAGCAGAGTTTGATTACTTTAGCCTATCTCATTACTGCTTGTGTCACGTGTTCAGACTAGACTAATTGAGATGGATGAGGTTTGAAGCACTGGCCCAACACTGAGAAGAAACATCTGCCCAGAGAATTATTCTGAATTAAGCAGATAAGCCGATAAACATGCAACTTAGTGACTGAGCTGGAGGTACTATATCCAGCTGTTTCTGACTATGCCTCTAGGCAAAAGGCCTTCGGGGGCAGGAGTCTTATGCAGCTATATATGTTAACAACTTCATTCAGGCTTCAGACATAGTGACATGACAACTCATCTCCCATATACTCCTAAATATTCACATGTGTGCACGTGTATATTGCCCTGAGCGACCATAATCAAAGAAGAACAGCATAATCAGTAACATCTGGAACTCGTGTTTGATCATCAAAAGTGGATACAAAAGACATGTTGGTGTCCCAATAGAGTGCTCAATGTTTCCTTCAAACCTCACATGCGTCTCCTCTCATTTCTGAAAGTGGCTGGATTGGCTGGGATAACTTGCACCTCACTTGCATTAACTGGGCAACTAACCAATATAGGCAGAAATGCCTGTGTAATAAGGATGCTATCCAGAGTGGAGGTTCAAGATCACCAGATCGTGAATGTTGTACTCAGAACCAGAGATGTACCACAGGCATTGATTGTATTCTGCTCTTCTGAGCTGTTGTTCAGCCTCGGGGTCTCCTCAATATTGAAAAGGAGGCGTAGGAACAACAACCAGCCCACACTTCTCAAAGATTGAACATAAAAAATTATTGCTTTGTTGCAATATGTTTTTCTGTGACCTACCAGGTCCACCAACCCCAACAAAAGGACACAGTCTGGCTTTCCAAGGGGAGAGCTTGGAATTCATCAGCTTCTGAAATTAAAATCTTAACCCTTGAATGCAAGACTCCCACCAAAACAAAAACCTACATGAAAGCATGAAAGAAGATGAGATGTCAAATACTGGGTTGAGAACCAGGAGGGCGTAAGTGACATTTCATCAACTTTACAGGAGAGCCAAAACAAAAATTTTACCATAGTTTGATCTGACTTTGTGTACTGATTTCAATTGTTTATAATACAAATTTGTACACTCATGGATGACAGTACTTTTGCCAGTAGAAAGAGCTCATTAAGAGCTTTCATTTGATGTATATATCTCCATTTCACCAAAAATGTCACTTACGCCCTCCTGGTTCTCATCCCTCTATATAATGGTTTTAATGGTTAATGGTATAATGGTCTTCAAATAAGACACCATGTTTTTATTTTATTTGAAGTATAATGATATCATTTATGTATTTTATGATATGGAAATGTTTAATGCTAATTTGTTCACTTATATGTACATATACAATAAGAAATATCACTAGTTTTAGCGGATTTGGTATGAAAAGAGACCAGAACCAGTCAAAAATTTAAACATACCTATGCATTGTTACTATACCATTTTCATAGTTGTATATAGCATTTTGTATCTTACATTCTTCAAAGTAGCCAGTCTTTGCCAGATTTTACAACCTGATAACAGCTTAATTAATTAATTAATTCATTCATTCATTTTTTTTCTTTTTTCTCCCAACACAAAATATGAAATTGTCATAGTCACAGACTAAAATTTTGAGTAATCCTTTGGCATGGCAAGAAATGAACTATTTTAATTAACAAAAACTTTTGAGAAAAAAATATAATATCAGCAAAAATTCCAAAAAGAAACGTATATGGTTGATACACAAATTTATTTAATTAATTAATTAATTTATTTATTTTCTGAATCTTGAAGATTTATGGGAAATAATTGGAAGTCTTAATATTAGCATTCTAGGGTTAAAGAATGAATCTCTCAATTCTGAGTCTTCAGTTAACCTGGACAGACAGCCGTAGTGCAGCATGACATCCTCACAATGGTGCTCATGTTAGGCAATGGCTCTACAGAGTGCCCCAGGCTCTCTAACTTAAAAAGAGGAACAAAAAATTACAGGATCACTGAAAAATTATAAAGAGCGTCATTATAATACTCTGAATATAATGGTCACAAAAGCATATGGCCCCCTCTGACTCTGTAATGATTTCTGGAAGCTCAACACGCTCTCACGGGTTGACAGCTACCTCATGACTCAAGTGGATGAACTCACTGAATGCCTAGATAAGGCCAGGTCCATTTCCACTCTAGACCTTACAAAAGGATGTCACCCACAGCATAAGAAACAGCCTTCAGCAAACCAGATGGACTGCAGCAGTTCTGACTTCTCACTTTTGGCCTGCAAGGGGGACACGCCAACTTTCAGACATATATTAAAATGTGTGACACTGCCTCAGAAACATTACAGTATGCAGCTGCTTTCCTAGATGATGGCTCTGTGAGCTACTCTGAGCATTCACTGCAAACTCAAGAGGCTACCAAAAGATTTCCTCAGGGCTAGACCTGTTGTCAACCCATGAAGCAAAAAAAAAAAAAAAACTAAAGTGCAAGCAACACAGCAGTTACCTTTCCTGAGAAAAGAAGCAAGGTCCATTATGTGCCTTACCTCAGATGCTTTGATCTTTGATTAACACTTCCTCAATAACGTCCTCTGAAAACTAAACGGAAGCTGGGAAAAATAATGTACAAAGCTAGTAGAGAATACGCTCTTAGAATTTAAGTGTCACAAATGTAGTACTATATGAGCTAGACTTTAACCTATCTTTGTTAAATTCAATACACATTTTATATTTAAGTCTGGGAGACTGAGCTACATTAGTCAAAGCTAAAACGATGAAAAACAGAGACTACAATCACTTTAACCAAAAATATATTTATTGTACAGCTCAACCTTGAGTGCATAGCTGCTTAGGCACTCAAAAAGAAAGATTACTGACACATACTGTAAAAATTGATCAATGCACATACAGTATATCGAGTACATCAGACATGGTAAATGAAAGCTCAAACATGCACACTTGACGTGCAAGAACCAATGAGTTCTCGCAAGCATGTTTAAGCCTCCGCAAGAACCAATGAGGTTTATTATTGTGCATCAAGTGCAGTTAAACTTGCATTTACCATATTTGATGTGCTTTATGTATGTGCATTGATCAGAGTTTAAAACCCCAAATTAAATCCTAAATTAAAGATGAATAAATGTCTAATGGATTTTGAACAACATGAGGGTGAGTAAATAATGACAGATTTTTAATTTTTGGGGTGAACTATCCCTTTAAGGACAATAAAATGTTACTTTATTATTAGTTGTCATCCTTCCGCTGGAAGATATAGTCCCTGACATGAATGTTTGTATATAAGAAATTGTCTCTGATATGATAAACAGATGCTTTTGGCATATTAGCTGTTGCTATATTGTGGAATTGTAGAAATGCTGTATCGACCAATCAGAAGCAGAGACTGCAAATATCCATTTTATAATCAGTCATTTGTAATTGTAGCAATTGATGCTATTAGTTTTGCATGTTTGCACGCTCATACCTCCACTCTTTTGAGGTTTATGTCTGACCTTACCATCAGCTAAGGCAAACATTTTTCTCATTGGTCTCACTAGAGAGGAGTTTCTTTTTCATCTGTTCTACTTGTCTGGGCTTTAATCCAAATTTTTCATTAGAAATATGGCCTAGGTACCTTGTGTAGTAGCATAGCTCCAGCCTGCTGTTTGTCTGACTTCATCATTCATATTCATTTTCATTAGAGAATTTATACTTACATTTTCTTTGCTTTGTTTGCCATGAAAAATGGTTTGTAATACGCATTACCTATGGTAGAAACTGACGGATGTTTTTTCAGGGTTTGTATGGTCTATAGCTTAGAATAGCACTAACAAGGTCACCGAGATTGGAGACAGGAGCAGGAGCACAAATATTTACACATTAGAAGAAATCAGAATTGCAGAAGGGGGAGGGTCAAGAAGGAAAGGGCAGGAGGGAGGCCACATGGGATCATATATTAGTCAAACCAACTTGCTGCTTGTTTGTTGCCAGAGAACTAGAATGAGGGAACGAATAAAGATGTAGAGAGAAGGGGAGAAAAGAACAGTGGGAGTTGTGATTAAATGAAGGAAATCCATTACACTACAATTAGCGTTCATTGTTTGATGACTTGAAACCAAATACAAAACTGAAAAGGAGAGAAATAAAGCAGAACAGTTTGAGGGAAAGATGTGTGCTGGGCAAAGAGATACGCAGAGGCTGCGGTGTCAGGCCTCGGAGAGGCATGTATTTTTAAATAAACATGCACATGAAATATTAAAAAGAGAAAAAAAAAGTATGCAAAGGGAATATTGCGACAAATGAAAGGGATGTGGTGTTCTCACGATGATTTTGCCATCAGTGAAGGTCTGCAAATGTTGAGAAGAGTTTGTTCCAGCTGAGGGGGGACTCTAGAGGCCTGAAGGGAGACCTCTAGTTGGGGTCAAGATTTTTTGGAGTCTTTTATGCCCACCAAGGGAGACCGGGAGAGAACACTGGAGTAATACTGGAGATCACAGGAGCTATATGCTGGAGATTCACCAACATGAGTATCATAGGCAATGGCTGTGTCCAAAAACACATACTTTTTTGAATAAGCAATTACTTTGTGACTGAAAAAAAGTATGTTCTATATAGTATGAATGTGTGTAATATGCATGTAATCTGGACATACATTCACTACACTGGCCACGTTGCTACCATCATGTGTCTCCCATGGCCTTATGAGATCCATCATATGCACACTTTACAACCACACTGGAAGTAGTAGGTCATCTGGTTACTATTTGCCTACTATTTTATGGATGAATTCAGACATACTTCCGTTGTCACATACTATTTTTCACCTAATATATAGTAGAGAAGTATGCGATTTCAGATGCAGCTATTGAGCCTGTTTCCCAAATTGAGGACAGACAATAAGTGAATGTGAGGTGTGGGCTTATATGCAGGCCAGTGATTGCAGTGGTGATCAGGGTCAGGTGCAGAAATCTGCTGAGTGTGCCATCTTCCATTACTCCTATCTTCACATGTCACAAGTTCCTTCAGAAATCATTTTTGGTGCTCAAGAAACATTTCTTCTTATTAACTTACTATTAACGTCTGAATAGTGCATATGGGGAAAAATAGAAAAAGCAAAACAGTATGTTAAAGGGATAGTTTGACCAAAAATTAATTCTGGGTAACACTTTAGTAAAGGAACCATTTCTCAGTATTAACTAGTTGCTTATTAACATGCCTATTATTAACATATTGGCTGTTTATTAGCACTTATAAAGCCCATATTCTGCATGACCATATTCTGCATCCCTAATCATACCCAATACCTAAACTTAACAACTACCTTACTATTAATAAGCAGCAAATCAGGAGATTATTGAGGCAAAAGTCATAGTTAATGGTTTATTAATGGCGAGAATTGGACCTTAAAATAAAGTGTGAACAAATTCTGTCATAATTTACTTTGCCCAATACTTTGGTTTCATTGAGAGTAAATAACGGCTTTTTTTTTCTGTTCATTTGTAGCTTGAAACGTTTGGACTCCACTGGTCAAAAAAGCTGAAAGATTTTGGAATCCATTGACAAAGCAGCTGGAAAATTCCTCAGACATCATTTGTGTTCCACAGAAGAAACTATCCATTTAAATGTAACTTCCGTTTTTTGTAACAGTGAATGGACTGAAGTTTTATGTAACAGACAGTGAAAAATGCACTAATAAAATGAGAAGGTTGGCAGAAAACATATGAAAAGTTGCAGAAAATAAGTATGAAAGTAATACATCCTTAATGTGTGTATTTTAGACATTGTGTCTGTGTGTGTTGACCTCTCCCTGTACCTCCGCTAAAGCACATGACTGTCCGTTAGCAGCCGGACCCCAGGAGATTCAGCAGAGTGCTGAGGCTGCAGCTAGCAATGATTACCAGACTGCAGCCAGGCCTACTAATCGATCTGAGCACAGGGCACTTTCCTCCTCAGGATTTCAACTGTAATCGTAGCACAGCATGAAGACAAGCAGGTTAAACTTAATGACGATTAGTCTATTTGTGGCAGAGGATCATCAGAAAACAGAGGAATTAAACTGACTGAAAAACTGGTATAAGAAAAAGACAGAGATGAATGAGAGGGGAAAAAAAGAGATCGAATAAGGGTTAAATAATATGTGTATTTCTATCTCCTAGGTAATGAGAACATTTAAATGTAATGTGTGTTTGTGCACACTTCAGAAAGAGGGAATATGTAAACTGTGTAAAATAGTGTGTGTCTCCTTTGCCATAGGTTTACGTTTTCAGAACAAAGCAGAAGATGTTAAACAGTGCATGGTTCATATGATAACATCAAAACACAAAGGCAGGGACTGAGAGAAACTCCTATTGATCAGTCCCGCTGCCCATCCTGTGGGTCCTTGCAGTGTAGAACCTCATACTCTTCATCACCATGGTCTCTTGGCTCAAGGGTCTCTATGGAAACTTCTAGTCTTATCATCATCTCAGCCATCTCCATTAATGACCGGAACTGAGAGAGCAGCTGCACCCACACCTCTCCTCTGCCTGAGAGAGCTGCACTGTTTCCAGCATTACACTAGTTATGGCACCTGTGTTTAGATATGTTCCCTTGTTATGCATAGTCGCATTTTAAAACTAATGGTATGGCTCAAAGTGAGGAGAACCAAGCCAGTGTGAACAATGAAACTATTTTGTGGGTTCTAATAAGTTTAACAATGATTTTTGAAGATGTTTTTTGGGGATATGCTAAATTATGAAAAAAAAAAAAAAAAAAACACTGAATGAATGAATGAATAAACAAATCAATCAATAAAATTTCAAAAATTAAAAAAGTGAATGTTAAACAATGATTTTAAGTTTACATTCATTTCCTTTGACAGCTTTTTGATTCATTTATAGGTATGTGGCAACTAAACATTGCTTTAATTAGCAACTGTGTATTATGAATTGCCAGAGAATAGGGTTTTTACATTTCTTCACTAGTTTTACATTAGTTTTGTTTTTTCATGATTAGTCTTGTTGCCCTTGGCAGCATTTAGGTTGCTCTGCATGATATAGCCATTTCTGTAGGCCACTAAAAACTGGCTTCTGTACTAATTGAGGAAGCTCTGTTAAGCCACGTTCAGACTGCAGGCAAAAGTGGCCCAAATCCAATGCTCATATGTGACTCAGATCTGTTTTTTTCTTTCTTTCTTTCATAACAGTGTGAACAGCACAAACCACATGGAATCTGCTTTTTTTTATTCTGATTTTGGACCATTTTCGTAAGTCACATATTTTTCAATGCAACTTCAGTTTGAATGGTCATATCAGAATTTGTGCAACTTTTGCATCACTCTAGATCGACATTTGTCAAAATTCTACAGTGACAGGAGTCACTCCAAAGATTTTACATACCGGTAGTTCTTTGGTTACTCGGTTATTATGGAAGACAGCCATGACAGTAGTCAGTACAGGGACAATGAGGACTAAATATCACGGGGACAGCTCTATACAAGCAAAACTTGAGGGAAAAATATAGAAACTAGAAAAAAAAATTCCTCATGCTCCTTATTTCCTGTACACAAATTTGATGGGTTCTGCAGCACATCATCTGAACATTTCAATGTCATCCATGCTTACTTTTGTACTGTATGACATTGTCTTATGGTTCTTCTGTGGGTCAGTTTGGGACCGTGATCTGCAATAAATCAGACTTGAGCACTAAGGTTTGCATTGTGAATGTAGACTGAGAGCCGCCCCAGGGTCTAGTGTTAAGACACCCTTCCCAGTGTACCTCATTAATATTGATCTGGTCATGTGACTGATCATTCTTTGCAGGTTAAGCAACACTAATAATTAATATTTGTCAGCTAGACCTCTTTAATAATTGTAATCACAGTCAATACATTATAACATTGTGCATTTTAAATTTAGTTATAATTATTTATGACAAGATATAATGTATTACAATGCACATTATGAATAATTATAATGCATTATAGCCTTTAATAACCCTTTATAATGCATTATACATAAAGGCTTTAAGTGAAGTGTTACCCCACTTTCTTCCAATTTCTGCAAAAGTGATTATTTTTGTTGTCTTGAACACATGGCATGGAAACGCTGTATTGTTTGTAAATTGCTTTTTGTAATACTGTAATTTTTTAATTTAAATTCACAACTTGGATGGGAACAGCTTGTCACATTCTAAATTAGTGTATTTTGTACAGATAACTGTTTAATTTACAGTATTTGTGTTGGGCTGCTCACAGTTATGGGTTCAAACTAATAAAAAAAAAAAAAAAACTGATGACCAGCGAAGTATTAAAAACACACAAGGGACAAGAGCAAGTCAAGAATCTGTTTACTCTGTATGTTTAAGATTTGGTTAGGCCTATTGGTTATATTTCAAGCTATTGCATTAGAACTCCCTCACATCCAGTAGCCTCCATATTCAGCTGGCAGTAGTATGATGTAATACAAGCTTCTGAAACTTAAAAGCTCAAAAAGACTTCCTTTGGATTCAGGAAGACTGAGATGTAAATGCATTTACAGTAATTGGATCACAACTTTAAGAAGTTTTGACTGTTCTGAGGGTTGAAGGTTTGGGAGTATTGATCAAACTCTAAATTGCATTTTAATGGACAACACGAACCGTAGACCAGTACCCTAACCACTAGGGGGCCAAAGAAACAGGAGATCAGATACGAACTTAAAGACAATTTCTGCACCACCTGGGGCACTAAACAGAACTGCAAAGTTAATCATTGTTTTGGTTGTCCCAAAACAGTCCTATCACCCCCCAGAGTACTTCTGTGAATGAAGACTTACTGTAACTATGGTTTTAAAGATTTATTTGAGGACTTTGCTTTTGACAAGAGCAGCAAAAGGGCTTTCAGATAGTGGTGAGTGACATTTAATTCACTGTAGATATCTGCTTGAATATTTCAGCAGTTGCAGTGTGATTGCACAAAAAATTTGGCCAATTGGCATGGGCTATTTTTGTGTGTTTCCTCGTCTGTTGTAGCCAATATGACAAGCTTTCTGTTTGTCTGACATTAGTACTAATGGCCATTCAAGATCAAGAGCTCGTGAATTTTCAAGCTTTGGCATTTTTATCATTTGCAAGTGTTTTTGTTGGTACGTATGTCTTATATGCTGAAAATTATGGGTTTAGGGCACTAGGGGTGAATTTAATGATATTGTAAAATGCATTATAAGATGCATTACACGGCATAATTAATGTATTATAACTACTGTTGTGATGTATTATCCAGAAAGGCTTTAAGTAAAGTGTTACCGAAAATGGAAATGGAAGTTGTAGGTACTAGAGAAGCCACTGTGGCACTTTTAAATGTAATACATTAAATAATCATTTAAAATTAATGAATTCATTACATGTAATAAACTATCTGTTGTTTAGAACACACAGGCTTCTCTTCAGACAAACTTCATGTTTGTTGGTGATCAGCAGCAGATGCTTTGTAAATGGGAATGACAAATTGTTCTGAGAGGTAATAGCAGACAATCATCATAATGACAGGCTTTGGCTCAGACAAGTCAGAACAACCAGGGGCGCGTTTCCCAAAAGCATCGTTAGCGAACTATGGTGGTAAGTCCTATTGAACTCTATTGGTAACGACGGAACTTGCGACCATAGTTGCTTTTGGGAAACGCACCCCAGATCATCATTTGACATCCTATGCGATGATACTGGTCACATGACTTGTTGAAGCACAGCCCTCAGATAAAGTTAAGAATTTATTCAGTAAATGTGTTTCCATCATAATCTTCTTACTGAAAAATATATTTATTTACCATAAGCCAATGTTTACAATTTTATGTTCATTTTAGAACTTATATATATATATATATATATATATTTTTTTAGAACTTTGCGATATCGTAGTTGCATTAATGTAGTAGTGCTTCTATGTAATTTAAAGAATCACTCATTTTCAACTTCTTTTATTTCAATCATCATCATCGTCATCATTCAGACCATTTTGTATGTGGCTCATTTGTCATGTGCACAAACTCTTCGTGTTTGGATTCTAATACAAGAGCAGTTACTGCAGGAGAAAACTGCTCTATAATAACTGAGCCGGCGTATTTGAGCCAGCAATGATGCCAAGCCTGGATGGGAGATGCTCTATGCAGAAACCAGATTAACAAGTTCAGGCACAGCATCCACAGCCAAAATGAAGTTGAACGCTGAAGCCGTAAAGAAGCTCAGGCAAGTATACTTCCGCACAAACTCGTAATTACACAAAAGCATGAGGTTCAATGAATATTGAGGACGGTCTCAGATGCGGCAGTATGTTTGTTGTTAGCGTCTATCGGGGGAGTTACAGAAAATTCCCTGGGTGCCTCCTAGTCCGTGAAACATGAAAATTGATGCTGCTCACAGATTTGGCACATATCCGGAACAAAGACTATTGTGTGTATATATTCTTGTAAGAAATACAAATAAGAGATGAAGTGTGCTATTTCCAGGATGCTGTTATCTGAGTCTAAAATACATGCACTCAAACCAAGGCAATACATTATTTAATAAGGGAAAGCTGGGTCAAAATGTAGTATTTGTAACTGAGAGACAAACAGGAAAAAGCACAGATGGTTTAAAAACTGTAACAAAGAGGACGAGATTGAGAGGAAACAAGACAAATGGAAGAAGCGAGTGTGAGTGAGCCGAGGAGAGAGTATCTTTAAGAGTACATGCTGGCAGATGGTGCTTACGGGAGCGTGATCATTTGGCATTTTTGCGCCAAAGTGCTCATGGGAAAGGAGGGCAGGGAGAAAATGAGAGATGCCTTTACTCCTGTGTCTTCCTGTCTCTCGCGCTCTCTGATTTTTGTCTCTCTTTTAGTTTATATGATTGTTTTCAATCATGTGGTGCACTACTTACTGGTTGGTTACTTTAATATTCACCGGCACTTCATAAGACGTGTGCTTCTGGCACATGCCTGAATCACACAGCTTGACATCCCCTCAGCCATCCAACACAGATGCATTTTATTGCAGACTTGCAGTAATGTGCAAATGGCTATGAAGAACTCAAACCATTGAGAGCTGACTGACACTAAGTGTCATGTATTTGCTGATATACTGCTCTATTACCAAAGTTAGTATACCTGACTTATTCATTTCCACTTATTCATACTGAATATGCAATATTTAAAGTTATTGCATTTTTTACCCTAGTCGTTCAAAAACTTTTTTTTTTTTCAAAAGGAGAATTTTGAAGTAACTCTTTTACAGTTCATAGTGACCACATCTCTCAAACTTCTAAAAGGATTATAAATGAATAAATGAGAATAAATAATCAATGAATAATGAATAAATAAAAATCAATCAATCAAATGCCATACTACTTGGTCTATAGTTTTGTGTGTAGAAACATCAAAAAAGTAATTTTTCACTGATGATATTCCCTTCAATTGCAGATTGAGAGTTGTCAATTCACATATGGTCTAATGTTACATCATGGTCTTAACATTTATTAATATCACCTTAGAATTCAATCAGTTCTGTAAATAAAGCAATTGCATTTTTAAAGTTTACGTTTACTTTTTTGTCTGTTTTGGACAGAAATCAGTGGTCACTATGAACTTGTATAAAAATAGCTGCTTCAATATTATATTTTTTTGTGGCACAACATTAGGGTGAGTAAATGACAGAATTTTAATTTGTGGGTAAACAATTCTTTTAAGGTCATGCATCTGCCATTCTCCCCTTATCTACCCCAGGACAAATAACAGTGTGCCTGTTCCCGTTGTTTGTAGCTGCATGTGTCCCACTGATGAAGTCACGCAGCTGCTTCAGAGACCTACCGCTCTCAGACCAGCAGTGCTGCAAACACGTGTGTGCAGAGATATGATTAGGAGTACTGTTTTGAAAAGTGTATGAATGAGACCACCGCAGGGTCAGGACCATACCTGAAACTCATGCAGCGTTAGAACAGGACAGAGACAGTTTGTGGAGAAGTGTTACAGTGGATGTGTGCCGCAAGCTCTGGGTTTTTCATTATTGAATTCATATTTTGTTTGTTTGACAGTGCATATAAGTAATGCTGTGCTCATTAATGTTTGTTCTAATAAAATTTCTGGGTTTACGAACGATGACCAATTGATGTCCTCAACAAACAGGACATCGACTGACTCACATGTATTATCATGGTTGACACTGCCTTACCAGAGCACAGCTTATGAGTCATGACAATTAGACCGCTCCTCAGTGAGAATAACATCACAACTCTCATTTCCTTTTTCCTTCTTCCGTTTTCTTCCCTCTTTCTCATCCTCTCCCCTGGAGGTTAACGCAACGAGGTCATGTTTTGGGAAAGATTGTCCTCTAGGCTGTAATTAGTCTTTTTGTAACATGTAGAAACAGAAAGATGAACTTGGGCTGGAAGGATGACTGCTGGAGTCTGTTACCCATCATACTCCAGCACTCATTCATCCACGGGTGCAGTTGCTGGATCCTGACAGCTAATTATTAGTCAGTAATATGATGTTCCACCCTTGTGCTATAAACAAAGCCTTAAAAAGAAAATTGGCGGAACTAGAAATAACGGAGGCAGGATAGCGAGAAAGAAGATCAAAAGAGAGGCCTTGGAGATTATTACGACTGGAACACAGAAATGAGAATGGCACACATTTGAAGTTAAATGTGAGTCCCTGTCATTTTATTTGCTTTCGCTTCAGAAGCTCAGCCGCTGTTTCTTTAGTGATCCCACTCGAGAAAAGGAGGGGGGAACTCGAGCAGTTTGGGAATGCTCCCAAATATTCCCATTCATAGCGGTTAATCCTCGTTAATGGGTTTGTTTTAATTCAGTAAAAGGAGGATGAATCTGAGAAATGATTAATATGCTACTTGGTGCTTTTTCAATGGATAAATGAGTACAACTATTAATATACATTTTCCAGCTCACACTCAATCTTTCTAAACACCCTTCACATTTCTTTACATAAAGAGACAGTGGGATGTTCAGCTGGATAGGCCATGGTTTTGGTTATGCATAGTATAATTCAACTTTGTAGCTATAATTGATGGGATACACAAACAACTCAATGTTCTTCAAAAGCAATGCAGACTATCATTGAAACATAAATGCATAGAAATAATATAAGGAAACAGTTGCTATAGAACGCTTTCCTCCTATCAGTACTGGAAAAATTCCCCAAACAATCAAAACATTGGATCTGTGGAGTAAATATTTAAAAACTTTCATCAGTTTCCCATTTTAGGGGCCAAGCACCAAAGATTGTTTCAGTTATGATATTTTTTCCTCTGCATCCATTTATTGGGGTTGGTTTGACCATGACTGACTTGGGATCTCACACTCAAACCCTTTAGGGCGACCAAACTGCTCGATTTTATACCATCAAATTTGACTTTTTCTGCTGTTTATGACTTCTGAAGCTTTATTTCTGGAAACACAATTTCTCATACTTCAAGAAACATCATTTCCTGCTGCATGCTGAAGTTAATGAAATCATTGGTTTGAGTCTAGACCCACAAGATTTACCACAACAAATTTTGTCAGATCATCACAAATGTTGGTGCTAGATGATTTTCTGACCAAGCCACACAAATGTATCAAGATAATATTTGAATCTTAGGGGCATTTTTCAAAGTAATGGCACAATAGAAGTCCACAGTTCCAGCACCAAAGAGGAAGAAATTAGGCTGTATCTCTGTAACACTTTGGCCTGAAACAAAACTTGCTAAGCATCATAAACACCCTGATTTAGGCATCTCTGTAAAGTTCGATCACACCATCATCAACTTGTTATAAACCATGGCAACTAAAATGCATAATTTTCCAATAATTTGGCCTGAGATGTACATAACCAAATTGCCTGTCAGCCATTTTGAATTTCACTGCAAAATGCAGTATTGTACCAGTCCTTTGGTATATTAAAATAAAACTTAGTAAGTGTAACTGTTACAATGACCTGAACTTACCTGGGGTGTGTTTCCCAAAATCATCGTTAGCCAACTATGGTCACAAGTTCTGTTGTTACCAACATAGTTCAAGGATTCAGTGTTTTCCAAAACCATAGTTCAAACGAACATTCGCAAACAGTGTTGCAAAGTTATATGGTTGGAACTACAGCTCTCAAACTGTGGTTAGAAGCATAGTTTCTTGCTAGGCTTAAATAAATTATGCTCTTGGGCACAAAAAGCATGCTAACATGCAGCACAATCTATATGTTCCATTCTATCTAAATATAAATGCATTTTAATCTATATATTTTTGCACATCCTCAATAAGTGCTGTTTTTGAAGAGTGTGCATGTGCTACGGGAACCCTGGAGTATGGCATAAGAAGGCACCCGCGATGAATCAAACATTAAATAAAGGAAAATGACAGGGGACAAAAAATAGTAAATTAGTCATCGGGTGCCATGTTCAATACAGCAGCATCTTAGAGATATTCAATCAGTTAAATAGCTGAAGTTATTACTCCACCACATATGTGTGACTTCATTAACAACGGCCCTATATTGTTGAACTAATGTGGTTCAAACGACGAAGAAGCAACCGCATTTGGGAAACAGACATGACTAGCTTGTTTCTACAACAATGCATTGTACTTTGGTGGTTAATCAACGAGTTACGTCATTGTACGGGAAAAGCACCCCTGAACAGTTTCGGGATTGCCCCACCTAGTGGCCAGTTCATTATAAAACAAAGCTTTGAATTTTCATGGCCTAAAGTCATGAATTTGCTGTCTTTAGATACCTTAGGTAATGCGACTACTATTATTCCCATCATTTTTCAAGTTTGTCTAACAACTTCCATCTGCTTATTCCCAGATGTACATATTCCGAGATGTACATATTTAATGAAAAACAATCATGTAAAATTTATCATTGGGCCTGTTTACACCTAGTCACTTCATGCGTTTTCTCTGATCAGATATCTATCTGATTTGTTAAAACGTTTCCATTTACACTTGGCCACATAAATGTGTCTTCGCGAAACGGATATAAATCCGTTCTTCAATTCCCGCGCTATACTCAAATTTAACGGAGTTCACGTCAATGAAAGCAATACATAGGCGCTGCATTTTGTTCATTATCAGCTAATTTCAATATAAGAGACCGCAACAGGAGAGAGCGCGACATCAGCACTGGAAAGATAGGTTAGTCACACTACTTTTAATGAAGATGATTGTGTGTTGAGCGTCTGCGACTTAGGCTGCTTTCAGTTTCATTCGCGGCAGTTTGCGTGTCGGCTTGCTGAAGAGATACTCAGCTACTCATCCGCGGTGACGCTTGTTGCATTACCGCTGTCATATCTGACTATAACATGCCATATAGCCTATAAAACGCTCTCACATTTTGATTATTTTAATATTTTGGGAGGAGTAAAATTATCATATGTGGTTTCAACAACCAGATGCATTTACACGTGTCCATTTTCGTCTGGAATGCGGCCCAGACCACCTCCTGAAGTGGTTTGAGCGATCGGATTTAAATGCGTCTCGAAAGCGTTTCGGAGGGTATTTACACCTGGTCTTTTCAGGATCGGATAGCTATCTGATCAGAAAAAAACGCATGAAGTGACCAGGTGTAAACAGCCCCAGTAAGTCAACATTCCTACTTTATATGCTAATAAAATCTGTTTAGCAAACATTTACAGAGACAGGTGTGTAAAAGATGGTAAATCTCCCCATTGTTCATAATCGTACACCTGCAGAACAAATTCTAGCATTGCATAGCATCGTTTATCCTCTGCAATTTGGCTACTAGGGGACTTCTTTGTTGACAATCAAACACCTGCAAAGCTAATGCTAGAGTTGCCATTTTTGTCATCTTCAGCATTGTGCAATGGAACAATTTTATGGTCAGAAATCTGAAATGTTAAGTAGGACCATCCGAGATCTAGCCTTGAATGAAGTGCAATATTAGTATGTAACCTTGGCTGCATCCAAAATCATGTGATCTACCAGCGTCAGTTGCGTCGCTTCACTGCCATTCACGAATCCTCTCCCGTGGCCTCATTAGATAGAAAAAGTGTCCGTCAGATGCATCTGGGTACTTTTTGCTTACTGTTTAATGAATATTATGAATTTGTACACAGTACTTCTGTCACATACTGTTTTTATTTATTTATTTATTTTTTTATTTTTTTATTTTTTTTTGGGGGGGGGGGGGGTACTTTATAGTAGGGAGGTTTGCATACTTGGATGCAGTCCTTGTGATCTGACAGTATAATAGAAGTTTAGTGATAGCACCATCTATTGTATATTAAGGTTAATTCTGCTCATAGCATTTGAAATAACTGAAATAGCTATTTTTTGGATCATGTTTAATGTTATGTGCATGCATATGTTCCTTACGGTTTCATTTTCTTCACAAACTTCACCATCTGAATGTTTCATGTCAGAACATTCTCACCTCAGAGCCTATGTGGGACAGAGACTTCCTAGAGGCAGCCCTGTTGGTGATGAGTCCTGGTTTATTGCCGACATTCAAGCACATTCTACTGCTGGGAATGCCAACAGAATGTTTGTGACAGAGAGAGAGCTGGGTTTGGGAATTCAGCCAGGAGAGGGGGCATTTTTCTACATGTAGCTGGTGAAACACTTGAGGTTGTGGGTCAAAGGAGTTCAGGAAAACTCACACAAAGGAAGTGGTGGGTGGTTGTGGTTGAGTGCCAACAGCAGCATATGCCAGGAGTTCTGGGGACAGACAGAAAGCTCTGGGTAGTACACTCACATTCAGCTATTGTAAATATTTAACTGGACCTCCCCGTATGCAAGCAGCCAGAGAAGCAAACCACACATGATAGCTTTGTATGAGGAACAGACTGAAATTTAACTTATTTACTGAAATCTTGCTTGACAGCCATCCTCTTTTGTGGACATCCTAGCAGCACTATTAAACATGTAACCCCCAGTCATTGTGACACTTTCAGTTTCTAACTATTTGACAAGCAATGTTTCAACCTACCACATTACTATAGAATTCATCTGATATACTGGCTGTTGCAGTGACTTGAAGCATGACCCATCCATTTATACTGACAATGCTTTAATGTTTTGAGTCTTTTCATAACATTAATCTTTTTTTGCACTGATGACAGATCATTATTTTTGAATGAACAATATATATAGTGTATATATATATATATATATATATATCCACAGTGTAATAATAATAATAATATTTTTTTTATATTGATATACAATTTTGCTCATAAGACATACCACACATTAATAATAAAAATTATTATTATTATATATTTAAAAGAGTGACTTTGAGCTTCCTAAAGTTCAGTAGCCTGTCCTAGAGCTTCTGGTTCATTTAATCTGGAATCCGTCAATACTGACATAAACAAAGGACATGGGAGAGTTTTAATTAATGATGCACTGCCTTGATAATATGTCACTGAACTATCAATTATATTCATGTCTATGCAAAGGGCATAAAGTTAAGGGTAAAAATTATAATTGCTGATAAATTGAGATGATTCAGAAAACGGGATTTGTGGGAGCACTGAAAGAAACAAGTATGCTGATAATACTATAGTTGACTCTCTCACTCCCTCTCACACATGCACATGCAAAAATCAGTATTTACAAATTTGATTCTTGGCTTTTCCGTTCATAATTATTTCTCCCTGTCATCAGCACAAGCACATTGCAGGCTCTCCGCCACAGCTGTAAAGGAGCCAAGCTCTCTATTTCTCTCCCCCCTCACCCCACCCGTACCCCCCTCTATCTGCCTCCACAGCTAAAAGCCAATTATTCTCCACAGATCCGCAACACCATTTCCAGCGTCATTCTCTTATGAACCGCCACTGCCAAAGAAATTAAATTCTTATTGAAGTTGATAAAAGACAAATTATCAGTGATTTTTGGGGGTTTACACATATTTCTCCATCCTCTTTTTCTTTTGTGTTCTGTAATTTTCCCTTCTTTATCTTGCCTGATTTTCAATTGCCAATTATCCAATGTCTTGGCACGCTGACGGCGGCACCTGTGTTGGCATGGGGTGTGTGAGAATGAAAAGATCGGACCTATGCGTGTGCATGAGCACACTTACATCATGTTCTTGTCCCAAATGCCATTTGCCCCCTGCTTGATGTCATGAACGGGACTATGTTGCTTGAGCTTTTGGATTGATTTCTCCTCATATCTCCTCATAGTCGACATGCTGTCTGTCTGCTTTGACTCATTTGTTTCATATATACACAAGTAGTGCCATCTGAATTATCGACTGAACCATGAAATTTACATTAATATATAGTGATATGTAAGGGATTGTGTCACGTATTGATAAATACATTATTAAAGTAATATATGCAGATATAACATTTCAAAATATTTCAGCTATGACTACATGTTGCACTTCAATACAACAGCTAAACTAAATGTATCCATTATCTCTGCAAAAATTCTCATTAATGGATTTCTCAAATTCAAAGTACCAGTTTAACGATTCACACCTCCCACTGTGAAGTCTGAAGTAGCTCAGCCTAAGAGCCTGCTGCTTGGTTTCTTGATGAAGAGCTTCAGGGTTAGTTATCCTGGCTTCTTTTGGCCCCTCACATAGAGGGACCTTCTTGATCGCCGGCACCACTGAAACAGTGTCAGCCATTATCAGCCTCAAAGCCTCTGGGTTGCCATGGCACCTAATAGAAGAGAGGCTTGCTTTGACATCAGGTCAGTTGTTGGTTCCCACAGACACAGGGAGCTGGAGGCTGATTTGGATACTCTGCCTGTTCAGACGTTTCCTTTTTATATTGATTAAGGGATGATCCTTATAAAGAATAAATAAATTACAGGCAAATTAAATAATTACGGTGACACTTGTAAGGCTCATTTTGGTAACAATTAATGCATTTAGCATCATGAATTAACAGAAAAGTATTGTTTTCTAAAATTTATTTTGGTATACTCGCTAACACTTTAGTATAGGGACCAATTCTCACTACCATGCCTTTTTATTAACATACTAGCTCTTTATTAATACTTACAAAGCACATATTCTGCATGACCGTATTCTACATCCCTAATCCTACCCAATACCTAAGGTTAACAACTGCCTTATAAACTATTAATAAGCAGCAAATTAGGAGTTTATTGAGGCAAAGGTCATAGTTAATGGTTTGTTAATAGCAAGAATTGGACCTTAAAATAAAGTGTGACTCTATACTCATTATGAATTGGCTGTAAATGTATTGCAAATTGCATTTGACTGCATTGTCGCTTGTATTATTGTCTGCACTGCTATTTTAACCACAGTGAGATAAAAAGGTGCGAGAATATGTTATCTATAACAAAAATATTGAGAAAGATATGCTGTAAAAAATCCACAGAAAAGCATCTCAGTACTGGATATTGACATTGAGATACTTTTCATGTCTCTCATTCACTGCCTTGGATGCTGAAGGCAAGTTTATTTTTAAACAAGGGTTTTATACATGTGTATATGTTGAAAGTACTCTGCTGCTATGTTTAAAGACAGATTTGAAAATAAATAAATAAAATGATGAATTATAGTACTAAAAAATAATAATTTCACTTGGCAGTTTGATTTATTAGGGTTTTATGGGATAAAAATGAGTTCTGTTTTTTCCATGCTGGTCTGTTTATACAGACTCACACACAAACGCACATGCATACATTCAGAGTGCAAATGCAGCCTTTTTTATTGATGTTTTCACAGCCATAGCAGCATGCCTACAACATTATAAGCATGACATTGTTCTTGGCTAACACATAGTGTAAGGCGAATTCATGGATTTAAGACATGATGAACTTGAAGACTCGTCATTTTCACCCTCTGTTAAGCTGCTCAGAGAACATAAATGCTGCATCCATGGCATCCATTCAGCAGCTATTAGTGAGCGTGACAGTCTCAGTGTAAAGTATATGAAATGCAGTACATACATGCTCCAGACATGGCACTCATTAGAGAGACACAGGTTCAAATCGAGCCAATTATGTGTATGGATTCCATTCCGTATTTTCCGTCTCTTAATTTCCTGTTCTTTCGCTATCCGAAAGTCCCTCATAAAAATAAATAAGTAAAAGATGTAAAAACACACCTGGATCCTGCCAAATACTGATTGTCATAAAAATCATTAGGTTTTTCATATCATGTACTAATTATGGTGGTTATTCACCAAGACGACACATAACTGCATTTATGATCAGCGGTTTATCACACTTCCCTATACACATCCAACACTCACTAATCCTAGTGCATAGTTTTTCTATCTCTGTATATCTGCAGATGCTTGTCCTCTCTGGCTGGGATTGTGGCCATCTGCCGTCGTGTTTCTGGGCGGATGAGGATGCCTACAGCGCAGCCACAGCATCTGGTAAAAGTTCTGATCGTGTCAAAACCATGTATTTGCTCTGGGGAGTAACAGATAGACTGGGGTATGGACAAGGACACTGGAGGATGGCGTTCGGTCCAGGAACATCCGCAGCCACCATGTGCAGGGAAGTTTGAAAATCACTTGGTTGAAGACTTTCGCTATTGGAAGATCATCTTTTTTCATTTACTTGCTCTCGTTCCATTACGTATTTGCTAATGCACTCCTTCACACCCTCATTTATTCTTTCAGTCAAAAACTCCTGCACTTGCAAATTCATTCACTCACTGACCTGTGTAATTATATCTATATGAGCTAATGTCCTGCCTCACTAATTCACGGACATATGGCCATCTTTTGCGCTGTCTGTTTTATTCTCCCATTCATTCACGCCCAAAGTGTAGAAATGCCTCTCGCACACTCACTGGTTCAGTACAGAGCAGGGCTCTTTGCTCACATGACATGTCAATCCATCAACCTACCATTTCTACACACTTTACCATATGACGTAACATGGAAATTGAATATTGAACAAAGCATGTGCAGGCATGTCCACTTGATCCTAATCTTTCAACTCTTCTCCTCCCATGTGCACTCCCTTTTTGTCCAACAATACAATACTTCTCTGCATTTTCCTCACCCTTCATTTGCATATAAACATTTTTTCTTACCCTTACATAAATTGGCCAAGACACTTGCTTCAGCAGAAATTTTAAATATATGGGGCACATTACAGATTAGCACTAAAAGTCCTCATCAGCACTCCAGGGCTTGTAAGAGAGTGCATGTGTGTGTGTGTGTGTGTGTGTGAGAGAGAGGGATGGAGAGAGGGAGAGAAGGGGGAAAAAAGAGGTTGCGAGTGCATGTGTGTGAGAGAAAGGAAGGATGAAGGAGAATGAGTGAAAATGGTGATATATTTTGGGTGGAGAGCAGAGCGAGGTTGGGCCAAATGAACTGGAATCTTATAGTGGCGAATGGTTTTCTATCAGTCATGGCTCTAAAGCCAGGCTCAGCATGTAATTAAATGCCACAAACATACACACAGTGATAAACATGCATGAGCATGAAGAACTCTCTCTCTCTCTCTCTCTCTCTCTCTCTCTCTCTCACACACACACACACACACACAAACACACCCCCATATACATAGTTCTTCTTCGATTACACCCCCCCCCCAAAAAAAACAGTATATATATGTATATATATATATATATATATATATATATATATATATATATATATACATATTTCACAACATTGAACAGGAAATTTGACCCATTTAATTTATTTATTTATTCTGTGTTGTCGTTGTGCATACAAAGCTTAAAGGCATAGTTCACCCAAAAATTTAAATTTTGTCATTAATTACTCATCCTCATGTTGTTCCAAACCCATAAGTCCTTAATTAAGATATTTTTGATGAAAACCGTGAGATTTCTGATCCTGCATAGACAGTAATGCAACTATCATATTCAAGGCCCAGAAAGGTAGTAAGGACATCGTTAAAATAATCCATATGGCATCAGTGGTTCAACCTTAATTTTATGAAGCTATGAGAATACTTTTTGTGCGCAAAGAAAACAAAAATAACAACTTTATTCAACTATTTCTTCTCTTCCGTGGCAGTCTTCACTACGCATTCACGACAGTACCACAAGGCATTCTGACCCAGAATTTTCATTTTTGGGTGAACTATCACTTTAACCATAAGAGATGAATTTTAATTTCACTCTGTTTAGTTTTTTACCCATCCTGATGTCAACACATTTTATGTTAGCATGTTCTCAGAGAAAAAAAAAAAAAAAGTTTGTGTTATGACTGTATGAATAATAGCAGCTATATTTCAACACATATATTTATAGGTTTATCGCTCACCAACACTTGGTGAGTGGAACCATACTATTCATGTTAAAGGCAATTTAAAACTCTCTGGTTTTGCCTACATTTAACACCAAATGGGATTCATTGCACAGGTAATGAAATCATCTCAAATTAGATAGTCTGTGCTGACTCTTTGATTCTCTCAGCAGGATAAGCAAGGCCACATCATTGGCGAATTTAATTGTTCCGAGTCTCATTAGTCTCTGCTATGTTTAGCACTGGGGATGTGAGGCTTTATGAAGAGCCAGCAAAGATCCAGAGTTTCACTTCGTTCTACCCTTGAGATCTATTTGTCATGGAGAAGATTAACTTCATCTGACTCATTTACGAATGATACAGATGTGAAGTTTCCCCACAAGCAGAGTTTTATTTATTAAGTTTTTTAACAAAAAGTAATTTTATTTTCTCTCAGTGGATGATGTATACAGGGTCATAACATTTACAACACTCTTCAGTCTAAATAACCCTGACATCATCAGAATCTGGACTGAATCATCTGTACCCCTGGGAAAGTCAAAGCATCCACACATTTTATATTTATATATGTTTTTATATTTCAGCAGTTATGATTTTAACTAAATGTGTGATTTCAACTGGCTGAGGACAGTTTGGGATTTGCTGGAAATTATTTATTAAAATCATTCTTGGCAAAGTGCTAATGTCTGACTTTAGCACAGATAATAGGATTACATGAAGATCTCTGGGAAAACTAGCTGTGGTTTCAAAGTCCTGACAAGCTGCATTTCCATTATCTGCCTTTAAAATGTTCTCTGTCCTCACTCTGAACTGACTCTCTGCTTTCTTAATCTCCTCCTCACCTCACAGAGCTGACAGAGAGAGATCAAATACATAAATAACTCTCTTTTTTTAAAACATTAAACAATATTTTAAACTGAATCTACAGTATGTCACTTCAGATACGACATCTGTCTCATTTGCTTTATTTTCATATAAATACAATATGGGTTTCAGTTCCATTCACATTCTACATTCACAATTACATACACACACACACACACACACAAAAAAAAAAACTTTACGGATGATGATATAATATTTACCCCATACAATTACAGACAATTACTTCACGGACATGATTTTTTTTTTTTTTTTTTTTATTAAATGCTAAATTGGATGCTTTCTTTTGAAAAAGAACTGGATTGTAAAAAGAGCACTTATTATGGAAATAATATATATATATATATATACACACACATAGTACTTTACACATGCTTTAGTACATTAATCAACACATCAGAATAAGTGTACTTCTTTAAAGCACAATAAAATATTGTAATAAGCTAATGAGTTCTGGTTATATATTGCAAGTTTCTCAAGCAAATTGTTGTTTAAGGTTTGTTTAAAGTTTTGAGTGATTAAAAAAAAAGTGAAGGAAATATCAACTATCCAAATTTATAAATGGTTTTAAATTGTTCTCTTATTTACTAGAGTATACACTAGCATGACAGTCACGATCTTAATGCACATAAACAGTGAAGTTCACATGCACAGATGCACACGTACATGCAAACTTGTCATGCGTATCTGTGTCATGTCTCTTCTATGCCAAAGCTCAACCATCCGCTCAGATCCACTGGTGAAGCAGAATGCACCTGAATCCACCCATTTAGCCCATTTCAAACACATGGATAGACAGTACTACTGTCCAGAGACTGGTGGAGAGAGACAGACTGGGAGCAAAAGAGAGAAAAGGAGAAACTGAGTGCCTGGATGGAGAGATAACAATGGCAAAACTGAGACCAAAATATGTAATATGTAGAAAGAAACAAATAGAGATAAATAATAGGTGGGCACAAAGAACAACAGTATAGATTTATAACCTGTAGCTGCTTTATTTTCATTGGCCCTGGTATCATCAAGTCCCCTGGCCACAAGTCCACATGAGTCTAAAACTTTCACTATCCACAAACACATACAGAGCATGTTTCTGACATGATTTGTGCACTGGTGTACAACAGTTCGAGACCACTAGTAAAAAGTCTATGTATGTCTATGTATGTGCTAAAGTTGAGTTACAAATAAGTCAAAAGAGCTCTCACAAAAGCTATAGAAAATAAATTGTTTTATTACAGTAGAAAGAATTTGGCTACAAGAAGATTTCCAAAATTCTAAATGTTTCTAGAGATGCAGCTGACAGCCTTATTCATAAGTTTAAAATGTGTTGTAGCAGAAAACGTTTAAGGGCATTGAAGAAAAAGCACAATATCATCAAGAGGAATAAAATGTTTGATCAGAGCAACTGAGAAAAATCCTCAATTTACTCCATTTACTATTTTCAAATTTTGTTCATGGCAGTAGAATGTCTTGCAGGTCAAGGGCGTACATACATACATTATATTATAGATGATTGCATGTGATCAGAGAGTGAGCGATAAACCAATGATATCTCTATTCTATTTTCCTTACAGGCACTTTAATTGCTTTTGTATTGCACAGATGGGAATATTTAATTTTTCCTGCATGCAGTACAGATGATGCATCTCTGTGAGGCTTATCAGTGTCTCGGATGCCCACATGCCAAGCCATCTCTAATCAAAATACATGCAGAAAATAATTACCAAGGTGGAGACTATCAGTTTTGCTCCTAATAATTAAGCAGGGTTCAAAAAGGTTCATGACTCATTGATGATTATTGTTTCCTGTGTCCTCCATGTCAGAAAGGATAAGGCAGAGATAAAGAGGGAGAATGAGAGAAGGCTTTATTTATAGAATACTCGAGAGGCTTCATGTATATAAATTGCCCAGATTTTATGTGACATGTGACTTTATGATTAGCTATTATTAGTCCACCCACACATCATTTATGAATAATAAGTGTGTGCGCCCCTAGCATAGACACAGATCAGTGTTTGTAATAGAGATACATTGTGATTGGATTTTGCACATCATAACTTTGAGTGAAACGGCTGAAGAATTCTCTTTTAAATTAATGCTGGTTAAGCAGTGACCCTTATAATGTCCAGTGCCAACAAAATCACACACATTTGTAAGTGTGAATAACCCAGTGCACTCACGGTTTATAAGTTTACGTCCCCATTCAAATGCTGCTCAGCACATTTTCATGTCATATTAGATGCATAAATCTATACTTTGTTGGACTTGTGATGAATGTTACATTGACAGTAAAGTATGTGCATTTATTTTTATTCATTTATTTCTGTATGTTTGAGATAAATATAAGATAAATGCAAGTATAGGAAATAATTTTGTAAAATAAATTAAAAAATTAAATTAAAAAAAGGCAACAAATAAAATAAAATAAAATAAAGAAGAGGGATGTGCCTGTACAGTTTGCGCCTTGGATACTCTGCCCACAACAAACAAAACATCTTTGTTCTCTTTCATGTGAACTGTCAGTTACATGCAAAGTTATGTCAAAAACATACACATAAACACAGTCAGTTATGTCAGTGAAGGTAAACAGTGTAATGTATCTGTGAAACAGTGTCTCTTGGAAATGATGACAACACACTACTAACTCAACTCAAGCAGGCCTTAACCCCTCTTATCTTTTGCTTATGCCTTGGGCGGGAATTATTTAAATGAGGAATACTGTGACATGTACATTACTGGAAGAAAACTCAGGATTATAAGTGAAGTGTTTGAAGGAGTTCAGAGACAGATATAGAGAACAACACTTTGTGCTTTGTAACTGTGCAGTTTTTTTTTACAAACAGCAACATTACACATTAAGGGAAGCTGAAAATGTAAAAAGGCCTCATTTTAAATAGTAAATAGTCTAATAGAGACTAAAAGAATGTGATGCATATTCTGCATTCAGATTTATCTTGTGTGTTGGGAAACACTAACTGATGTAACATCCATTTCGGAACATGCTGAAATTTACGGGAAGTGCTGGGTCTGTTTGCCATGGAACAAACACAAAAACTTAATTATAAAACAACAAGGTCACAATACTAAAGTTTAAACACACTTTCAGGCTGAGTTTACCCTAAAGGCCTTGTGTGTGTGTGTGTGTGTGTGTGTGTGTGTGTGTGTGTGTGTGTGTGGTGTATTTGCATAGAGAAATACTGATCAGCTGCCATATTAACTTTAATCAGGTCACACTGTAATAGAATGCTGCACTCCCCGCTGCAGGAAACAAGCTTAATTAAGTCGAATCTGTTTTTCATGACGTTCCCTGTAAGTGAATTAGCCGCATAGACACTCACCAGGCCACATTAGTTAAGGTTATTTTATTTGTGTCTGTTCTGCCTAGGTTTAGCACAATTGTTGCTGTTGTTTCATAAGGGTGTTTTGTAAAAATTTAGTTTTTCTGCCCCTCTTTCTGCGACATGTTGGATTTTCACACTTTGTTTTTGTTATATAGTTTCACTCACACACACACACTCACGCACGCACACACACACACATGCACAAAAATATACTATACTACAGTGATACCATGACATTCTTTCTTTGGAGTACCAAAAGGATGGAGAATACAAAGCAGAAAAGGGGTTGGTTAGCAGATCACAGCCAATAAATAAAATGACAGAATACATAGTACATGTAGTCTGTGTGTATTGCTATACAAAAAACAAAAGATGTGAATAGAAAGTCCCCAAAAGACTAAATATACAAGGCTTTATATGTGTTTGTGTGTGAGAGAGAGATAACGAAAATTCATCTTTACACATGTGACTCTTGTGCCAAAAGAAAACACACATTCCTCTCTGAAAATAATCCCAAGAATGAAACAAAGAATTATAGCACATCATAATCCTGCTCTCTCTCTTTCTCTTTTCTTATTCTCTGAGTTTAAGTGTAGTACAGAAGCAGAGTCACATGTACAAAGGAGAGGCAATTCCACAGACTTTTTTCCCTTTTTCCCTTCTCTCTCATCTTTTGAGAAGATAGCCCTATTCTTTTTTCCTCTGAAAGCATTCATCTCTTTCTGGTCAGGACAGTGCATCTGTCATATGAGCCCTTGGGCTCAAAGAATGCGTGAGGGGTCAAAGATCTAAACTCCCACAAATCTCTAAATGCCGGGCTGAAAGAGGCCAGGGATGAGATTTTCCTTTTGCTTCTCTTCACTCTTTTCTTCCTTCTGCATCATGGCATATTTTCTTGAGCAATGTCTGTTTAATTTCTCATTATTTATTTTCATCATTTGTCTGTTTCAGCTGAAAAGGAATCCCTTTCTACAAAAGAAAAAAAAAAAGGGTCATTGGGTCATGATTTTTAAACAAATTTTTGGATGATTTTAAACATTCTTTCAAACAAATAATAATTTACATGAATATATATTATATTTAATAAATGTTAGATTATAATTACGCCTTCAGCAAGGTAATATAGGGTTGATGGTGAGAGGGTTGACAGTTTAATTTGACTTTACAAGCTTTGTGCTCAAGGTCGAGGAACTACAAGGTGCTTCTTAGAATTTTGATATTGAATATATTGGATATTTCTACTTTCCAGTGATTATCCACTTTTCAGTTTTTATTACACAAAACCATAGGTAGAAATTTTACATTTAAGCTCAAAACATATAAAAATGGTAAATTTGATTTATATGAAAAAGAAAAAGAGGAGACCATAAATTAAAGCATGCACTTAAAGCATCTATCTATCTATCTATCTATCTATCTATCTATCTATCTATCTCTAATATAGAAGGAGAATATAAAGCCAAATTGTTAGCTTTTACAGTATTTTCATCAAAATATTTATATTTGCTTATTTTTTTAAAGTTATTCTTTACACAAATGAAAAAAAAAGAGAATATTTATTCATATATTGCTTTTATAGCCATTTCTTTTCACTCTCTCTGTCCTTTTCACTCTGACTGTAAAAAGCCCTTCAAGGGTGTTGTCTGTAGGAATTTATTTTAAAAAGTATATTTCTTCCAATAAATTGATTCCCTTTTCTTTTTGAATTCATTTAAGTTTTACATAAGTAAAAAGTGTGAATGTTTTTGTAACTTATTATTACCTATCAAAAAAATGATTTTACTGACCTTCACAATAAATTGCTTCTACAAAACTCTATTTAAGTGTTTATATCCAAAGTAAAACGTCACGACCCGCACTTGCTGCAGCAGAACAACGAGATCGTTGCTCATTGTCACCTGTACCGGTGTTCTGTAGCATACCCTGACAGATTGTTATACCTCCCATTAAAACAGTAATTAGATTGTGTTTTATTAACGTCTACACCTACCCCAACCCTAAACCTACCCTTACAGTAATGAAGATGCATTA
>JAFVLL020009962.1:0-10000 GCA_021397915.2 Tor tambroides | reverse complement strand
TCACTTCAAAACAGTAGTCACACTCAAACACTGTATTCAGATTTTTACCAGGGCTCTACCACCTGTGTCACTTTTTGCATACTTGCCTAAAATTAAAAGTCTATAAATTAATAATCATACCAATTCATGCATAAAACGTGAACATAGCGTATAATAACACACTCGACTCGACTATTTGAAACGCATCTACTACTAAGCATGCGATTTCAGACAAATCGTGTCATACTCAAGTGAACTGCTTGCACTGCTGTGTTAGCATACTAACCTCGGTCACTAAATTGTTCTGGAGTCCCGCGGGTTTGCCGTACTCCCATCCTCTAGTGCACTGCACCACGTCCCTCGGCACATTCTCCGTGTAGTTGCTTATATTCACAGGGTACTTGTAAAGTTCGCAGTGACTGAACCCAGACCCCTTCAGCCATGGGATGGTGAGGTTGAGGTACGCTTGCCTGGAGAGGTTTCCGAGAAGAGAAGACGGAGGCAGTAACGCCAGATCAGGTTTGCAGTGGTAAGTCTCGGGAATGAGCGTGAAGAAAACATCGCTGAAGAGATTCAGTGATACCGCAAAGTTTGGAAACCAGCTGAAAAGCGTTATGATCCTGTTGTATCGTCCATATCCACCAATCTGAGGGTAGATTTTAGTTTCAAACTCCATAACTTGAGTCCTTATCGACGGAAACAGCTGTTTCTCACAGACATTGCACCCTGTAGTGCTGAGGAATGAACTGACGGAGGGTTGTCCACATACACGAACTGATAGCCAAGTAACACAGGGAAGTTCCATTCATTTGAGCCAATCGGTTCATTCGGACGATTCATGTGAATGATTCACTGATTCTTTTGAGTTATCACTCAAAAGTGTTCTTAGAAAGCCATGCACAGTGTTATTTTAGTAGGGAAATGCTGTTTATCACTAAATTGTGGATTATATAAGTTGCGGCAAATGTTATGTTGTTTACGACATTATCAACAATATGAATACTGTTAATTATGAATAATGTTAGCGAAATATTCTCAGTTTTCACACACCACCGTTTTACTCACTTATTTAGAAACGTTTTGAACGAATCAACAAAAAAACATCGGTTCAAAAGGATCACGAATTAGAGAGTTTTGTTAAATCCAGACGCTGATCTAACACTGATCTAACAAGGGCTTTTCAGTTTAACACCTTTTACATTACCCCTGGTTTCACAGACAGGGCTTAAGCCTAGTCCTTGACTAAAATGTAAGTCTGAGCTGTTTCAAATGAAAGAAACTTGCACCGACTGATCAAAAAATATATAAGTGCCTTTGTTTTGTCTCAAGATGCACACCAGTAGTGTTTTTTCTAAGGCACGTTTATAAAAATTACTTAAATGTCCTAATTGAACTATGGCCTAATCCTGGTTTAGGCTAAGCCCTGTCTATGAAACCGAGGCTTAATAGTTAACCCTGGGTCATTCTAAACCCTGCTTAAAGGGAATCCTGGGTTTTCACACTGCCTATACTTTAATTAATCTTTGGTATTCATAAACTGAGTTTTCACACTGTAGGGCTTTTCACACATGAAATAGTTAACCCTGAATTATTCTAAACCCCAGGTAAAAGGAATCAAGGGGTTATCCTGAAATAGTAATTCTGGGTATTCATAAACTTAATATACAGTGGAGATCAATTTTATGAATACTTGATTTTTCAGAAATAATGTAATCTTCATTGTTCAAAATTTGAAGGAATTTTAGTCCATGCTAGTAGAACAGTTTTACAAAATACCCAAGGCACTTCAACAAAAACTCTATTTTGTGGAAAACACAGTGATCAAAATTAGAGAACATGAAGAAAGATTATTAAAACTAAAACTTCTGAAGCTTACAGCAGTCAAAAATTAGTAGCAAGTGGAGCATGCTGAACTGGCTAGCAATTCCAGCTGCAGTGTTGAACCGATTCCCCATTGAGATTCTCTGCATTATCCCGTCCTCTTGTGCATTTGCCTTTTGTGGATGACCAGACTTTTGGGGCGAATTGAATGAGTTAGTGACACTGTAAAGATGCGGTATTCTAGAAATCACAGATCTGGAATGACTAACTTCTCTTGCTATGGCTGCTATTGGCCTTCATCTGGACAAACTGCTGTCGGAGGGTTTCAGTCATTTCAGAACAGCTTACCATCTTGCAAATTCAGTGAAAACTGGAAAGTTTGGCTGCCAGTTAAATGCGGTTCCTCAGAAAATTAAGGAAATTAGGTATCTGAAAGAGTTCTCTAATTTTATTCAGAGTTCTTTTTCAAATATGCTTAAAAAACTAAGCAGTGGACTGAGCAGTGACCTTGAAATGAAGGAAAATTGTAGATTGTTCCAGGACCGTGGCATAGGTGGAATAGGCAAATGCTAGGGGCACTGCCGATCCCTAGGGGCGCCAAAATGCATTTTTTCTATTACCAATACTACTTCAATACTATGAATTTAAAATATTACAAAAAAAGCCATCGTCCCACAAAAACATAACTATTATGAAAAAGAAGATAAAAAAAAAAGAAGAAAAAATAATGGGACAAAGACAGAGGTAATGTGATGTAATAAATGATCATCATATAGCCTAAATAAACTAGATAAGGTAAAAGTTTGTGAACAAACTATGTAGTCTAGAAAGCCTAGTCTAAAAGTTTAAAAAAGGGTAATAACAATGTCTGGAGTTCCAGAGATCCGAGATTTTTCGTGTCACATGATAACACGTTTTAATAACATTTTCACGCTATTGTGTAGAAAGCCTATTTGGGTATTTATGGTATTTTTAATTTGAATTGGCTAATTTAGTAATGTTTGTATATAACTGGGCTTATTAAAAATAGCAGCATTTTATGTAAAATGTACTTTATGTAAATTTAAAGATGTACGTTTCTCAGTTTAATTCATGGTGATACTGTTAGAAAGGGCTATAGTTTAGTAGAACATCACTGCCATCTACTGGAAATTGAACAATTCAAATTTATTTTGAAGATTAAACAGTAACGTTACTGTATGCTAGAGAAATGTTCAAACAAAATGGTATTAGTTTTGTGCAGGAATACCAGATGCAATTATTCTTGCTGTTTGTGCCTAATTTATAATGTGACTTAGGCAGCACCTATATTTTTATAGGAAGCAATTTAAAGTAAGGTTAATGTTCCATAACTAACATTAACAAAAATAATAAATACCGTTATAAATGTATTGTACGTTGTTAGTTCAAGTTAGTTAATACATTCACTAATGTTAACAAATGATACCTTATTGTAAGTGTTACTGTTTCACTATCATCACCTTTTTTTTTTTTTAAATAAGAAAATGTAACACCCAAAAGTCACATATACTCCTACATTTCTCTCTTCAGATGCACTTTTGAAATATCTAGCTATGCAGTTTCTGTGTGAACACAATGATTATTGGTGGAATGGGCTGTGAGGCAACGGGCACCAGGTTAAATCTTGCCTAGGGCAGCAAATTGGCCAGGGTCGGCTCTGGGTTGTTCTCTAATTTTGATCGCCACTGTATTTCAGTATATCGTTATCCTGTCCAAAAGCCCATAAACATTACCGATATCGTTTGAAGTAACAATTAATTTACATAATATATCCTAAAAGCTATTTGTGCGAATGATATGCTGCAGATAAGTAGATTTCAGGTCAAGGTTTTGGCTGCCGGTCAGTGACGCCCTCTGTCAGTAGGGAATAGCAACATGGCTGCTCAAACACTGTTGGCTTCACCGTCTGATTCTGTGAGCATTCCATTTATTTCTATTGATCAGGGCACAACACTCACTTCTCCTAATTACACGTCAGTGTACCAGCAGATGAGCGTCACTGTCTGTTCAAAGCTGAATCACCTTGTGACAGAGTTCCAGTTAAGTTATAGCCTGTTACTATTAATAGACTATTTTGCATGCTTGCTCAGTGCAATTTCTAGTATTGTGTGTTGCTGGAGGGAACACCAGTAACTGGTTAAATCAGTATTTACTCAATCGTATTTATTAATTCATTAGATATTGTTCATTAATTTTGTATTTCATTGTTAATTGTTCAAAATATGGCAACATGCCTTGTGTAGCATGACAACCTGTTCTAGTATGGTGTTAACTGAACAATAGTCTTGACAACATATCTGTGGAGTGCTATGTAAAATCTGACATTTGTTACCATTTGCATGTCAAAAATAATCCTCAAAAGTTATAACATTAAGCATTTTCATGACTGGACAGAACTAAAAAGTCTATATCACACTGGTTCCCTCTTGTGGCAGATGTGTCATATTGCAGCTCACCAAAACAAACCACAGAAGCCAAGTCATTTCAAAAATTTATTTACGAACATAATCTCTGAGGAACAACAGCAGTTCTCGCGCTCTCTGTACATGCAAGTGTAGAAAATAACAATTTTGAATTTTTCCTCTCCGTTAAGGTTTTTTTTTTTATTTATTTAAATTTTTTTTATTTTTGTATTTTCAGTTTCTCGCTTTTTGAATCGCAGGATATCAACACAGCTAAAGGTGAAAGTACTGGATCTTTGACAGCACTGACGATAGCATCAACAAACCCCTCCCTCCCATAGCTGCTCCAACAATATGTACACAAATTGAACTACATTGTACAAATAAAAAAAAATACATTGTTACATCACCGGCAGCGAGCGCGACACGTCTCGTTGCTGTTAGAACCTCACATTCTACGCAAGTTTAGACTAGTACAAAGAGGAGGGTGCAAAACGTCCTGGAATATTATTTACAGTTATGTACAACGTCTCGTTTACGCATTACAAGAGGAAAATTTACACAGCGGAGACCTTCAACTCAAACATACCACAGGTGTCAGAAAGATAATAAATAGGTTATTTCTCACTAGTTACGAAGAGTTCAACATGAGTAAGAGGAGTTCAGTTCCATTTCAAGAATCATCTGTTGGATTTGTGGATACTGAGGAAAAATGGTTAAAACAAGGCTTGAAATTGTGGCTCAACACAAGCTATCCTATCTCTAAATGGAATAATCAGTAATCTGTGTACTTAGTAGAGGTAATGTGTTGCAGACAGAGGTCAGTGAGTCAACAGGCAAGCATATGCAAGATTTCTGTTGTCCAATCTCATGGTCAGAAAGTCCCAATACAGTATATTCAGAGTGATTCTTAAATAAAAGTTCAATCGTTTTATGGCTTGTGAGTGCGGAATCGTAAAGCCCAAATGAAAACTGGGTTATACCTTCTATCACATCACAATTTCAAGCCTTTTTAAATTGAATCAGTTGTGGGAACCCAAAAAGCTTTCAACAGGTCAGAGGACAGTGAAAATTCACATATCATCTTGTAAACAGTAAGTATACAGGGGCTTAGTGATGATACATAAACCATTTGATGAACAAGTCACTATTTCGGTTCCATGGGGGGAAAAAAATGCACCAAATAACACCAAAAGCGCTTATCTGAAATTTTGTTAGAGAAACCACACAACACAAAAGAAAGCACTAAAAGTGAACATAATCCGAACAGAAAGCTATTCATATTATGCACTCGGAAGAATCTCTTTGTAGACATTTTGTTTTGCACTGCACAGAACTCACAAAATACCAGGACTCGAGTCATCCGAAACAATTACCTGTGGAACTAGTGACACCTGTTGCACCCAGACTCAATGCACACATACAGAACTGCGTCATGTGGGATTTTCACAGACTCACAACCTCACATGAAAAAAACAAAAAAAAAACAAACAAAAACACTAGCCTGGATGGTTAAGCAAACATCACACAACCTCACACTGAAGTACAGGCATGTAATGAGAAAGGGTAAAATATCAAAACACATTTCAATTTTCACTCCCCCCCAAAAAACAATCTAATAATTAGAAATAAACCCTCTATAAAAAAATGCTAGTCCCCTCTGTGTTTACTGATGAATTTAAACATCTAAATGTACTGTAAAATGTATTCAGATGGTAAAGGATAAAACAAAATCAGAGAATAACTGACATCGGTGCATTAAAAAAAAAACAAAAAAAATACTGTGAGGGGAGATTCACAAGGATGTTAAATATGGAAAAACAGTCAGAGAGCCCATGTATACAAATAGTAAGTCCAGCAACGGAGGTGTTTATGTTTTGTTCTGCCATAATGATCTGTAAAAGTCTGTATCAGTACGTTGCTAATAACGGAGGGTGCCGAGACATTACTTCTAACACAAATTAAAAAATTGCTTAGCGACTGAGTGAACAAATGCAAAACGTTTGTCTGATGTAATAATGCATTTCCTTTTATTTGCAGATAATATTTAGAACCTTGCCTTTGAAAATAACAGAAAAGCAAGAATGGAACCTACAGATAATGGGGTGATATTTTATGCTGATTTCTAAACTCCTAATTGCTAAGAACTTTCAGAACGGTCATGTAGTGCTGAAGAGAGGGTATGTGAGGGGGGTTAAAAGAAACGTGCAGTTTCGTGTCTTAAAAACGAGCGTAACATGATCAGAGGGCATGACGCACAAAACAAAAACTTCCATGATTCTAATTGTACAATGGGTAATAAATTCAAATATGTACTACACCTTTCATGGCGTGGGTTTATATTTAGACGGACCCAAATGAAGTAGGCTCCAAATCACGTCCTATCCTACCTATGACTTGTGCAGCTTTAGAAGAAATCAGAGACGTTAACTGTATAAAGGCATTTTCTTGGTTTATACTTTTTAAAGATATATACTTGTGTAATAAAACGATGAATAATATACCTCTACTATTCTTTAAATAAATCCATAATCACTCTGCTACATCTGAAAACTATGGTCCTGGTCCTGACAGAGTAATCAGGAGAAATGGTGTTTCCTAATGACGGTGGTGATAACGATCTAGATTTACTTTGACTAGCCTTGGACAGAAACCTTAAGGACCGCTGCATGGAAGTCTTGAAAATACTGACGATGCGTACACCTTTTGGCGGGGGTGGTGTGTTTGTTTGGTGGGTGGTGGGGGGAAGTGCTGCCCGAAAGTGAACTGTACATACAATGATAACTTTTATTCATTTATTTTTTACACTTAACTGAGTGATGTTACAGTACATAAGTTATTTACAACTGTGCAGTAATGTGTGGCAAAATAAATTATCTAGAAGGCAGCGAGAATACATTGGTTAATGATTATAAAAACTGTACATCATTTACGGAATACTTTTTTTTTTTTTTCAGTTTTGTATTTTTTTTCCATTAAACTAATGTTGGCTCTGTAGTGTTTCAAGTCACTTCCTCAGAAAGGGAACAATGAAATGCCCGAGTAAAGAAAGACATAAACCAAAAACAAACATTAAAAAAAAAGAAAAACTATACTCTTGTAAGTCCTCGTCTCGTGATTTTTGACAGCAAAATTTGCTCTTTCATTAGTCTTTTTTCCTTATGCAGTTGTTTGAAACCAGGCATGTCAGACCTGGCTTAGGGACCATCCATCCTACATGATTTTGATCCAGCATCTGGGACCAAATGCACTGTTGTCACCATGTGAGGGCACTCTAGGTCTCATGCCCTAAAATTGAACGCAGTCTCTCCTCCCGGCTCTGTTACTGAGCTGCCGCCCCCTGCACGCAGCTTCCTGCCCTGAATGTGGGGCCGCATGGGGTGCTGTACAGCAGGAAAGCCACTCTCTCCACTGCTGTAGGCATTATAGACTCAGGTTTAAACAGGTAGAGGGTTAGTTAGCACTCCTGTCGCACCTTTGCGTGTCTTTTTTGTGCCTGCACATCGAGGTGTTGACCGTGTTCGGAGTTCTGTGTCCACCACTGTGCCGTCTGTCCCCTTGTTCTGGAGCACATAGGTGGACGAACCTGTCTCATGCGCCTTGTTTGTTGTAACTTAGTATGGGATGGAACAGAGAAAAATTCTGTCCCATATGTTCGCCCAAATAACCCAAGACAGGAGGGACAAGGTTCAAAGCAGTTTTGCTTTTTAAATCCCAAACAAAACCATAAAAACTTGAGGATAAAAGTGCAAGTTGTGTTTTTCTCCCGTAAAAAGACGGTTCCTCCTCGGGCAGAAAAGGATGAGTTTTGTCATTTACCTTTTTCTATATAATATATATTTTCTCTCCTCAAACCGGCTAGCCCTTACCGAACTTTGTTTGATGTCTCTTTGATAGATGATTAATATTAGACTGAACTCTCAGAGTCTGAATGTGTGTCGGTGTCACGCAGGCAACAGTACAAAGTCGTCGTTGACGTCGACCATTGGCACATAGAAGGAGGGGACCTCGTTCACACACAGAGACTTGTGTCCAGCAGGGTCCAGCTCCTGTACCTTGAGTTGCCACTCCATTCTCTGCACAGCATTCAGAGCGGCGGCCTCATGCTGCTGCCGCATTAGCAAACACGTCTGACAGAAGATGAAGATTAGAATTAGACTTTGGAAAATATTTGCACATTTAAGTCTTAAAATAAAAATTGAACCAAAAATAAAAATTAGGGCTGACAATCGATTATTACATTTTAAAATCTAATTAATTACATGATGTGTCAATTAATTCATCGCAAAATTAAATTTCAAGTAGACATTACAAATAGTAGCTCTGGAAATAAATATTTGATTTGATTCAACATATAATTTATTATACATAAATCTTTAGGCTACAATGGCCTAATATAACCTATGGAAGATAATTTGAGCAACATCTCAGTATTTTTTGTTCATACAATGAAAGTCCGAAATGGTCTTCTTTTCTTTTCTTATTTTTTAATGAAATGATGTTTTAAATAAGAAACTCAAACTCCCAGCAAGTGGCGGTAAATGTCCTTATATGTCATTCATTTATTCGTTTAAACTGCTGATTCATTCAGGAATGAAGTAAAGGCTCAGTTTATTATTAGGCTATTCACTGAATCATTGGATTCCTTCAAAATGCAGATTCATTCAGAAACTAAAAACACTGATGTGTTGCTCACAGACGCATAACAGTTCTGCGGCGGCTTTAAAAGTAAAATTTTCTCTGCAAAATTTAGCAAAACAGACAATATTGTTTTTTAAAAAACACAATATCAGCTACTTATTTACTGAACTGTTGTATAAAATCACATTTAAACTTGTGACAATTTGTCGTGATATTTGTAAAAAAAAACAGCACTCGTGTGATATTGCTCTCGCTGCTCATATGGTAGCACTTATCATATGATATAAATATGAGACAAAAACTCATACAGGGGCCTTTTTTGCCCCATATCTATAATTTTAGCAGCATAACTGCATTTACGGAGTTGATGTCAACAGTCTACTGTATGGACTTACAGGTCTGGGGGCGGGGCCAGTGCGTTAACTGCATTAAAATATTTTAAATTGCATTATTTTTTCATAACTAATTAAGTTAATGTGGTAAACTGACAGCCCTAATAAAAATATAATGTATTATTGACAGAATGTGACTGACCACCATTCAGAAAGTTCCATATATCATTGTGCCTTTCTTGTTAAATACTTTTTCAAATTTTATAATGCTAAATTCAAGAATTCTATCAATAAGAGTGTAGGTCCATTTAAAACATGGAACTTGTCTCAGGTACATTTAACACATGTGGGTCCATATATGAGTGATGCATAAGGAAGCTCCTCACCTTCATGCGGTCGTACTTATCATCCACATCTTGAATCCAGGAGATAAACTGCCGAGCATTGAAGCGATCTCTCACAGACTTGTTTTCATCCCCCTGAAGAACACGATTTGTTACAGATGTAAGAAAATCTATGCTGAAAGGCTTTTAACATCTTTGGTGTGTTAACAATAATCGTTACAATGAGTACTCACTTGGCTTTCTGATGGCATGTTATAGACTTCTGAGTCCAGCAGCATTGTGCAAGCACTGAAAGGAACGGCCTGATTTGCGATCGTTCTTGCTGCTCTGCAATGAACACGAAGCACTTCCTGCTCACAAGATACAATCAGCTTCTCCTGTAAGGGGACATTAAATCAGAGTCAGACTGGACATCCCATACCTTATGAGCATTCATCTAATAACCAAGGGACAAAGCTGG